>CAKNYM010007930.1:0-12584 GCA_932195095.1 Andricus curvator | reverse complement strand
AATGAACTTTCGAGTTCGAACTGCTAATCTATAATAATAATAAAAGAATGGATGGAATAACGGGAAAGGTTGTTTTACTCCTCGATAATGCTCCATCCCACCCGAGTTTGGAGAAACTCAACGCGATAAACAAAAACTTTGAAGTCCTGTATTTGCCCTCCAATGTGACAGCGTGGATTCAACCCATGGATCAAGGATTAATCGCGAAAAGCATGCAAACCGCTCTTGGGCAACTCACTCCTTCTCCGGTCGGTTGCTCGGTAAGAGACCAATGTACAGCTGGAAGAAGAGGATCCTCCATTCATCGATGATGCAGTTGTGAGCGAACTGGAATTCGCCAATTGCTCATCGAAACACCTGGATTCCATTGAGCAATTAGAAACTGTCATAATAAAAGTAATTTCACAAAAAGTTTATACTACACTGTGATAAAATAATAAAATAATAATTATTAGTAATAATTAGTTAAATTGATATCTCAGTCAATTATGATACCATTCACTTTACAATGAGTAATTCTAAAATCTTTTAATTTAAAAATTTTCCATTTTATATTTTTATTTTTAAGCTTACATTTTTAATTTAAAGAATTTTAAAATGCAGTCTTGAGCACTTGAACAATTAAAAATCAAAAACGTTTTAAGTTGAAAATTTTGGATAAAAAACATTTACCATTTAACATTTATTACTTATTAAAATATTTAGAAGTTCTGAAACAAATTTTAATTTGAAAAAATTTAAAACAACTTCTAGATTTCTTAAGATTTGGAAATGAAATTGTGAAGCTTTTCAAGGATGTTTTAACTATTTGAAATGAAAATAATTTAAATTCTAATTGACGAAGTGTTCAGTTAAAAAAATTTTAATTTTTCAATTTTCAATGTTTCTAACTTGAAATTGCTTAAAATAATATAATTTTGACAATTTTAAAGTTCATTGATTGATTCTTTAATTTAGAGCATTGGAAGTGATAGCGTGGATTTATATTTTTGGAATTTAATCTGAATCTTTGAACTCTATAATTTATAAAAGTTAGAAATTGTAAATTTTGCAGTTTATCTGCATTTCATTTCAAATTGTTTAATTGAAAAGTTTTAGCACCTTCCACTTTATACGTGTAAATTGTTGATCATTCGAATACACCATTTTTGAATCAAAAACTCAAACTTAAATTTAAACAGTTCCACTTTGAATGCTTTAATTTGTAGTTTATTCTTTATTCCTTCATATGGAAAAATGTTGAGCTTCAGAGTTCAAATTTTTTAATTTTATTGACCGTGAAAAATGTTTGCTAACCGAGAAAAAACCGGGAAATGATCGGAAATTTTTTTCTTCGATTGAAATGGCCACCCTGTTATATGTACTATGATATTATAAAACCAAAATGGCAAAAATACGAAGAAAATATTTTTTTTTGACAAAACTTCAACAGGAATGGTTCATACGGTCCTGATTGTTTACGGTTTAGAGAGTCCCGATTCACCCTCCAGGCCATTGAGCGTACCCCCGACACTGCTGGTAAAGCGGGACTGCAGTATACTATGTAAGATTTTTTTTTTCGTTTCATTTACTTAATTTTACTAAGATTTAAATTGATTCGCCAATAAATAAGTTGAAGCGCGGGAAATTTAAATTGAAAAATTGTAGGCGATTCAAGCTACAGTATTAGATGGCGCAGAGTTCTTCTTCCACTATTTGGATCACTGCTACTTGAAACAGGGCAGGAAATTTCAACGCGGCACTTGTAGAAATAGGAGAAACCCCACATCTTTTGTATATAAGGCAGACCCATGACACTTGTAGAACCAGAGGAACACCCGTGGACATGGAGGGAATACCAGCGCGCGCGTGCAGGACGCACTGGGGCGACACACAGTTTGTCGGTAAGATACTGAGCATCAATTCAACGGCCGATACATGCATTACCGACTGTTGATAAATTGATATTAAGGCTGGAAAAAAGTACTGACTAATTTCACAGTGGCGCCATCTGTTCTTGATAGCTATTTAACCTTGATTAATAAGGTAGGCTCCTGATATAGCGACTGCCGCTCGATCTGTTGCTGGATATGTGTATTACCGACGACCCCTGTTTTACCGACCTATGATAAAATGATAATATAAAAATTAGCCGACCACCCTACTTTACCGGCTGATGGTAAAATAATAATATACAAAAATACCGACTGACATGTTTTACCGACTGATGGTGACATGACTCCCTTACCTTACCTTACCGACACTTCATAAAATGTTAATATAAAAAATTACCGACTTCCCAGTTCTACCGACTGATGATTATAAATTGTTTCACCGATCGATGGCCACTTAGCGTGGAACAGAACCTTATCATGCTAACTTAGCAGCGATCTCCATTATTAACCTCACTGTTTTATCGACTTAGCATGGAGCAGAACTTAATAATGTTAACTTAACGGGAATCTCAAATACCAACCTCACCGTTTTACCTACTTAGCATGGAACAAAACCATAAAATTACCGACTTCTCTGTTTTGCCAACCAGTGGTACAATCCTGTCTCAGTAGCACGGAACAGAAACCTCCGTTTGTCGGTGGCGCCATCTGTTGGTTTCGGTAACTTTCGACGGTGGCGTCATCTCTCGGAATTTGAGCTCGTACCCCCCTAGCTCGACTACTTAAGCCCTTCAAATTTTAGTTCGATCTAATGGATTTGAACATTGAAATTTTCGAAAATTAAAAAAAAAATTCCTATAGGCCAGAAAACTATGTTGAATTTCTTGTACGAACAGTTAACTGCGCTTAAAAAAAATAACCATGTGTTTGAAATTTCTTCAGCTGTTATCGGAGAAACATGCCATTGGTTTGTTGTTATAAAAATATATATTTTCTAATTTTAAAATGTGTGATTTTGATATGGCATCTTTTGAACAATTTTTAGATCTTGCATACAACGACATTTTTTTTGTGTGATAGCAAAAGAATGGCATGATCCTACGATTCAAGCTAAAGAAATACCAAGCACGGCACATTTACATTTTAATAAAAAATTTGGCACATTTTAGGAAATTTAAGAAAATAATATAATAATTTGTTGGCCTGTAGGAATTTTTCCAAGATATTCCCGATTTGAATTTCTAAGGGAAGGTTTACTACTGTTGGCAAAATATAACTTTTACCCACTATTACAATCCGCTATTCGAAAAAAGCGTTTTTTTAGTCCACTTTATTGTTGAATCTAGATAATAAAGCGGCTATTCGTGCACATTTTTCCTAGAGTTTTATAAATCTAGCCTTTTCATACTCGTATGTTAACTTCTGCAATGAAAATTGTTATCTGAACTACTTAACGTAGTAAGGTTGACTCTTTTTTCTGTAATGGTTTTTATTTTCATTAATTCAAAATGGAGAACTTGCGCAGTAGTAAAATAGCAGATTCCAGCATTCATGATCACATCACGAAATTCTGTCGAAAATTGAAAATTATACTACTCATTTTACGAAACAATTAACATGTGATCTTTTCGGTAGTATCCATTTTCGAGATCAGTTCTATAAAAAAATCACAAAACCGTGCTCTACGTACCGCGGCCCGACATATAATTAAACCTAGCCTGTCGCCGCCGATGAAAGCTCGTATTTCGTTATCCCCTATTAAGAGAGCGACGCGATTCAATCATCGCTTGCAACGAAAAATACAGAAACATCACGCACCGCAATAGGTCTGCTATTGATGTTAACATATTCTCCTTTTTTTCTTGTTTTTTATTTCTTGCTACCGTAGCCCTTTCGTATTTTGCTTCGTGACTACATAGGAGTCACGCGATTAGAGATAGAGCGCGTAAAGTACATATCTTCTATCAACATTCACTACCAACTTTATGCGTTTCTCATAAACTCGAATTAATTTCAATCGGCCTATGTGCGAACTCATCGCATCAGAGTATAGGAGCATGATTATATGTTCATATACAGTACAACGAGGGGAGACAAACATAAAACAGTAATGGCGAAACGTAAACGACGAAGCACTTAACACTTGGCACTTAAACAACTGGCAAATTGCTCCCTTGTCAGTATAGGCATTAACGGAACTTTTAGGTGGCGAAACTGACGAACGCGGGCGTTTGGAATCGAAAATCGTAATGTCAGATTCTGTCACCGGGCCAGGCAAAAATTAATTTTCTTGGTCACACGTATATATTTTTCATATAAAGATTAACTTAATATTATTAGATGGCGGAAGACAATCGCAACAATTAGGAAGCTACTTTTGGTTGCTTATGCGACAGAAAAAAAATAAGCCTTTAATCAAGACATTATTTTCACGAATACGGATGATATACATATTTCGTCTGTATTCATAAAAGAAAAAGGAATTAGGAGATGCAATTCTCTGTCATTCTAAACGAAAAAATCGTTAGCTATGTATATACATCTGACATTTGTACCTTGAATTAAAAATTAAGTAATAGTCCCAGCGGAACACTAAAACAGTCCTGGATTCGTCTAAGCCATATCTCTAACGTTTTCTCCATTTTTGTTAAAATGTCATTTTTTAAACAATTACATTGTTATTAAACATTGTGCTTTTATTAGAAACTACTTTTATTATATAATATATATTATGTATATATATATATATATATATATATATATAATATATATAATAAAACTACTTTTATTAGAAACTACCGTACTAGTCGTAAAGAAATTTCAAGGATATATGCAGATTACTCACTAACATATCTCTAGGTATTTTTTCCATTTTTGCAATAAACAAATTATTTAAACAATTACATTGTTATTATCATTTTTCCAGGTTTTTCAAGTTTAGCGACAAAAATATTAGCAAAACATATACTAATACAAGGGTAAATCATTATGCAAGCTTCCAGAACCTTCACTTATCAATAATTAATCAGCTGTCTATTGTTTTTATCCCCTACCTGTTCATTCCTTGATGCTATACCATGCAGCATATGGATTTGAAAATTGATCCTTTATTATAAATAAAACTATAAGTGCTATCGAAAAAGTGAAGATACCCCTGGATTCATCTCGTCAATATCTCCAGGTGTTTTTACATTATTTTGCAAAAAGTCATTTTTTAAACATTTATATTGTTTATAATATTTAGGAATTTATTCAACAATTATGGAAAACAATTAAAAGTTACTTACTGAAACAAAACGTACCTTAAAGTATCATAATTGAAAAAAAATTTCAATAATGCAAAAAAGTTAGTTTAAACATTGTTTTTATCCCCTCCACGTTCATTCCTTGATGCTATACCATGCAGCATATGCATTTGAAAATTGAGCCTTCATTAAAAATAAAACTATATGTCCCTTCGAAAAAGTGAAGATACCCCTAGATTCATCTCGGCAAACTCTCCAGGTGTTTTTTTCTTCATTTTTTGAAAAAAATCCATTTTTTAAACAATTATATTGTTTATAATTTTTAGGAATTTATTCAATAATTATGGCAAACAATTAAAGTTTACTTACTGAAACATAACGTACCATAAAGAGTCCAGATGCAATAAGGGTGGATAAAGTTTTCTCGTGCGAAAATGAAGTCCCCTGGAGGCTTTCAACAAAATTTTCTAATTTTAATTTTTAGAGGATATATCTGGATGTGAAATTTTATTGCGCATCTTTTTTTTCGCTGGATAAAAAGTTGTAGCTTTTTTAGTTTACAAATTAAAGCCGAAAAACTGACATTTGAAAAGAAAAATCAATTTTAATCCATTTTTCACTTCAAGTCGCGCTCCGTTCGTCAGTTTTTGAAATTTTAAAATAAAATTGTCAGAAAATGCGCTTTAGGGTATCCTTCGAGTGATCGAGTGGGTGGAATTTAAAAAAAAATGTTAAAAATTGTCATTAATTTTTTTCTGATGCTCAGCGTGAATCGGCCTTTTATAACTTCGAGCGTTTCCTTTATCGAGGGAATTTTGAGCAGGGAAAGACTTCTCACGTCAAAAATGTGGAGAAAACTGTGATAAAGTTTTTGGGAAATTTTCAGATCAAAATATTCAACAGTTTAGGAGTAGTTATGATTTTAGTTAATGTCCGCGCTAGAGCATTCGAGTGTACTATAGGACTCTGGGGCTTGCCGCCGTGACACGTTCTCGCGCTAGTGAGTTTTTGCTTACAATCTTAGGGAATAACAATTTTACGAAAGTAATTTGATAAAACATTCATGAATGTTATTAAATGTTTAATGTACTTTTGCGGTTTACTTAGATTTAACTGTAAGATACATACTCTAATGTACACCTAAAGTTTATACCTGCATTCGGTTTAACTTCGAAGTGACCTTGAACATTCGCGTTGTAAACAAACCTTTGCACACGGTAAATTAAAACAGGTCGGTTAGTCCTTAACTCTTCACTGGATATTGCACATCTGAGTGTAAAGATTATATTAAATATAATTTGTATATGTTGTGCTAAATAAAATTGATTAATTAAAAAAGTGGCGGTTTGTTGTTTTATATTAAAATGTAAAATATACCGCAAGCTTTTCGAGATAGAAAGCGAAACAGGGACGAGAGTAAATAGGCGCGAACTGTACGAAAAAGTGGCAAAAAATAGATAAAGGTTTTAATGTTTTTTCTATTTAAATTAGGAATTACAGCTGTTATATCAACCCTCAATAAATGAAGTATAATACAATTTCTACTTCGTTTATATTGAATGGCAAAACTTTCTGTGGAATTATTTAAATTGAATAATTAATAGAGAACATAATAAATTAGGTTTTTGAAGTTTATAAAATTAATTGAATAAATAATTTTCATTACAAGAATTGCATAGAATTAAATTATACACAAGGAAAAAAGTAATATACAAACCTAATAATTTTCTAGCTGCTTTTGCGTCAAAATTTTTAAAAATTCAAAATCAATCATTAAAAAAAAATGAAGATAGAATGTTAGTAATTTGATGTTTTTTTTTATTTCATGAGGGTTTTGTCGACTTACTATCGTTCAATTGTTATTCACTAAGAAATTTAGTTAATATCGTATTGTAAGCAAAAATTCACTAGTGCGAGAAAGTGTCACGGCGGGAAGCCCCGGAGTACTATAGTACACTCGAAAGCTCCAGCGCTGACATTCCTGACACTTGGGAAAAAGTAGCTCTATCTCAGTGAAAAAAAATCGCACTGAGTTCGCATTTAGCAAGACTCATTCGAAATCTCTCTACCTGTTGAATGACGTTCCTCGTATCTCGTTGAAAAATTTGTTGTTGTTGTAAGAGCAACAAATCTGGAGAAAATCACTGTTTTCAATGCCTGGATTTGGAAGGTCAACTTTCAGCTGTTCCTAAGGTCGCAAAAATCTCTGGAAAAAAATCAAGTGGACGCAGAATAAAATTTTAGCATGTATAGCAGGGGTCCGCAGCGAGGGGAAATTTCTCGAGTCCAGCTCTTGTAACACGTGTGGATCTCCCGCTTCGTCTCTCCCACTAAGAGTCTCTACTCAACTCTAAGAGTTCGGGGTGGTGGTAAATTCTATTCTATGACGTCACAATTTACCATTACCCCGAACTCTTAGAGTAGAGTAGAGACTCTTGGTGGGAGGGACGAAGCGTGCGATCCACACGTGTTAAAAGAGCTGGACTTGAGAAATTTCCCCTCGTTGCGGACCCCTGATGTATAGTATACTGACTTTAGCATAGCTCATTAAAGTCCAAGTTATGCGGACTCAATTTACAGGAAAATATACAATTTTATCTACTTTTTATTGGTCCGAGCTTTATCAGTGTACTGAGCTCTTTCTTTTAAATTTGATTCGTCTCGATATCTCCACCCAAGCCAGAGATAATTTTTTCTTGCATTAACAATTGTGGTGACCACAATTTTGGATATTTTCAAATTTTCAAAGTTTCCCTAATAGCAAGATAACTTCAGACTGGCGCAAGCTGGGCGCCAGAAAAACAAGAATCTGTTTGCAGCCTGGCGCCCGGCTGGTTCCGCTTTGGCGTGCTGTTCTGTCACCAGAGTCTGGTATAGCAGATCCTGGTCCAGACTGGTCATGATATACACCAGACAAAATTAAACTAATGTAAAGTGGTACTATATAGGTTTCTGCAATAGTTTTACACTATATTTCAACCCTTTCCGGGAGAATATACTGCGGAGACGTCACAACATTCCAGGAGACACACTGAAATATTAAAAACATAACCTGTTGTCGTATAAGCTTGCATGCTTGCATGTTTGTTTATACTTGTGAATCGTTCAAATTTTCAATTGCTAGATTTACAATTTCATTATTTATATTCTACATTAATTGCTAGTGTTTAAACTAAATACCAGAGTCTGGTTCCTTTATTCACCAGATTCTGTTCTTCGTCTGGTCTAATAATTTCTCCCGCCAGTCTGGTCGACTAGAGGGAGCAGATTCTGAGACAGACTCTGGCCTCTGTCATACAAGGCAGACGTTGCTACTAGGGTGGGCTCTATTGACAAATAGACAAGGAATCCACATGATTTTTTTTTCCAGTTTTCCGGACATTTTTGCGACTTTAGGAACAGCTCAAAGTTGACCTTCCAAATCTAGGCATTGAAAACAGTGATTTTCTCCAGATTTGTTGCTCTTACAACAAATTTTTCACCGAGATACGAGAAACGGCGTTGAAAAGGTAAAAAGATTTCGAATCAGCCTTCCTAAATGCGAACTCAGTGCGATTGTTTTTCACTGAGATAGAGCTACTTTTCCCCGAGTGTCAGGACTTTCTGTCCCGAGAAATCATAACTACTCCTAAACTATTGAATATTTTGATCTGAAACTTTCCCAAAAACTTTATCACAGTTTTCTCCACATTTTTGTCGCGAGAAGTCTTTCCTTGCTCAAAATTCCCTCGATAAACGAAACGCTGAAAGTTACAAAAGTCCGATTCACGCTAAGCATCAGAAAAAATTAATAACAATTTTTCAAATTTTTTTTAAATTCCTCTCACTCTATCAGTCGGAGGCTATCTTAGAGCGCATTCTTTGAAAATTTTATTTAAAAATTCCAAAAACTGACGAACGGAGCGCGAGTTGAAGTGCAAATGGATTAAAATGGATTTTTTTTCAAAAGACAGTTTTTCGGCTTTAATTTGTAAACTAAGAAAGCTACAACTTCTTATCTAGAGGAAAAAAGATGCACAGTAAAATTTTACATCCAGATATAGCCTTTAAAAATTAAAATTAGAAAATTTTGTTGAAAACCTCCAGGGGACTTTGTTTTCGCACGAGAAAATGTTATGTACCCTTATTGCATCCGGACACTCAATTGAAAAACAAAATTCAATAATGAAAAAAAGTTATTATAACATTGTTTTTATGGGCGAGGGGAAATTTCTCGAGTCCAGCTCTTTTAACACGTGTGGATCGCTCGCTTCGTCTCTCCCACCAAGAGTCTCTACTCTACTCGAAGAGTTCGGGGTGGTGGTAAATTCTGACATTATAGAATAGAATTTACCACCACCACGAACTCTTGGAGTAGAGTAGAGATTCTTGGTGGCAGAGACGAAGCGAGCGATTCACACGTGTTAAAAGAGCTGGACTCGAGAAATTTACCCTCGCTGCGGACCCCTGCCCTAGATTCATCTCGGCAAAATCTCCAGGTGTTTTGTTTCATGTTTTGAGAAAAATAATTTTTTAAACAATCATATTGTTTATAATATTTAGGAATTTATTCAACAATAATGGAAAAAATTAAAATTCACTTACTGAAGCATAACGTACTGTGAAGTATCATATATGAAAGAAATTTAAATAATACAAAAAAGTTATTTTAAATACTGTTTTTATCCCCTCCACGTTGGCAAGTTCACTCCTTCACGTTACGCCATGCAGCATATAGATTTGAAAATTAAGCCTTTATTATGAATAAAACTATAAGTCCTATCGAAAAAGTGTAGATACCCCTAGATTCATCTCGGCAATATCTCCAGATGTTTTATTTTTATTTTTTTAAAAGTCATTTTTTGAACAATTATATTATTTATAATATTTAGGAGTTTATTCAACAATTATGGAAAACAATTAAAAGTATAAAGTATAAAGAAAGAAACTCTCAGCCAAAATGATGAATTGAAGAATCAATTAAAAAACTTACAAATTTTCAAAATTATATAATTTTAAGCAATTTCAAGGTAGAAACATTTATTTGTACATCAAATTTTGTTTTAGAAAATCATTTAAAAATTTTTCAGGAATCTAATGCAAATGTGTTTATTATCTTGGAACTCGAATTTTTCCTACAATTTTTTGACAATCCGGCAAAATTAAAAAAAATGCTTCAAAATCTTCCAGATTTAATTTTGAAGATTTTGTTAAATATTTTTTTTTCTTTTAATTTTTCAAAAAAAAAATAATTTTCACTTTTCCTAGGAATTAAAAAAAATATATTAATTTGAAATCTTTCAGAATGCTTAGAAAGCTTCTAAATTTGGTGTTCAGAATCTATAAAAATCTACGTTTTGTTTTCAATGTTTAGAAATCTTTTCAAGTATGAAATTATTCTGGTATCTTCTTTTATTTGAAAAATAATTTTTTTAACCGAAAATTTAATTATTCCATGTTTCGTTGAAGAATGTTTCTTTGGTTGAAATATCCTTAATTTTTAATGTTTTTTTTTTAAATTCATGTTTTTTGTTAAAAATACATTTTTGTGGTTTAAGACTAATCTTGTCAGTAAAAAAATAATTTCTTTGGATAAAAGTTTTACTGCTCTGTTGGAAATTCGTTTTTATTTAGTTAAAAATAAATTTTTGAATTGCAAATATAATTGTTCCATTTTTGCTTGATAATTTATCTTTTTTAGTTGAAAATTCATATTTTTGCGGGAAATTGGTCTTTTTGGATTGAAAATTCAACATTTTTGCTGAGGGTGTTTCTCTTTATTGACTTAAAAGTCTTTGCTGGTTGGAAATTCAACTCTTTTTTACATTCTCATTCTAATGAGAAGGTATTGGTTTTATGGAAAAATTGACATAGTCGGTTTTCATCAAATCTCCACGTTTTGAGACCCCCTGAGCTAGAAAAAACGATTTTTACCAAGGTGTCTGTCTATCTGTAGTCTGTAGTCAAATTTGTTCTGAATCATGTTTTGATAGGATGTGTAGTTTTTGTTTTATTCGTGAAAATAACATTGACAGTGAAAAAAATCAAATTTTTGAAAACAATGCAAGGTACGAAAACAGATGAATGAACAAAAATTGTGCATTCAAAAAAGACTGACAAACCTGTAATCAATTTTTGTTGTAAGAATATATTCAAAATGAAAAAAAAAATAACTTTTTTGATAAACGGCACAAACTAAAATAAAAAGTTAACTAATAAAATTTGTCGCCTAAATTATATCATTACTTTTCATTTGAAATCAAATAAAAATTTAGTAATTTGTATATGAAGAACATATAAGACGAAGCACAAAGTGCGCGATCAGTGGATTTCGGAGCGCGATGCGCGACGACCAAATCGCACGCCGTAAGTGCGCTCAAACTTTTTTGTTTCTATCATACAGTGCACAGAACCGAGCGTGAAACGCAAGTTACAAATGATTTTCAAATCAAATATCGAGCGCGAAGCGCGAGTGTCTGGATGAGAATGTGTTCCTTAAGGTCGATAGAACCTTGAGTAAATAAAGTTCCTTTTCAGTCTAAAATGAAAACAAATTTAACAATCACTTAATATGTAGAGGTTTTGATAATTTTATAATATTTGCAAATAAACTTTTTCTTTTCATCTAAGTCGAACACGAAGTTCAAAAATCTAGAGGAGCCTAGCGTAAAGCGGGAGGTGAATACATAATGGAGCGCGAAGCGCGAGAAAAATATATGATCGAGCGCGAAGCGCGAGATCCAACAGTCGCGCGTTAATTCCTTTTTTTTTGGTTTGAAAATTAGTCTGTTTTAGGTCAGGCTTAAAAATAAAACAGAAGTGCCAGTAGTAAAACGTCAATAGAGCCGGTAATGTCATACATATTATTCTTGAAAGGAAGAATAATTATTTTTTTGTCCTTATTCAACATTTTTATAGTCAGATTTGAAAAAGGACACTTTTGAGATTGGCTTCATGAAAATTCTGTACATTCTGCTTTTTATGTAGTAAAATAGAAGTTTTTTAAAAATAAAAAATTTTCAACTAACAACAAAATTTTAGCCAAATATTTGAATTTCTAACTGAAAAGCTAAACTTAAAATTAGAAATGCAATACTTGAATTTTCAGATAAAAAAAAGTTAAGTTTTGACCAAAAAAGAAAACAATTTTCAAAGAAATATTTCTATTTTGAAACAAAGATATGAATCTTTAACTGAAAAGATAAATATTTAAGAAATCAGTTTAACTTTCAAGAACCTGGTGGAATTTTTGAAGAAAAAATATGAGTTTTTAACAAACTAGTCGCATTTTCAACCAATTAATTGAATTTTCAATCACATACGCGGAGGAATATACGTTACATGAGGAGGTGTCTCGGAGGAAAAGGCTAGACGTATTGCTGCTCCAACCTGATCAAAAAAATGTTACCATTAGCCTTGGACTCATTTGATGATAGGACATCCATAAACTATCTTACCAACGTAGTACAATTTTCAACCAAAACAA
>CAKNYM010007885.1:0-18194 GCA_932195095.1 Andricus curvator | reverse complement strand
TGTCTAACTCCGCACAATTTCAGATGACGGTAAAAAGCAGCCAAACAATCTACGTATTTCGGGTTTAATGTTGAAGAAAAACAAGAATCAACGACGGATTGAAAAGCCTTAAAGCACCTTACATATTTTAAACAACCAATGCTACATATTCCACGTAATAAGTCGATTTTTTCTAACAGCATTTTGCAAGAATTACCTGCGAACGCTGGACTCCCATGTACAAACTCGCGATTAACATCACACATCCTAGCCCATTGGAGACTCTCATCTTCAAATTCCATCAGCATGTGTTTATACATTTTGTTCACAACCCCGAGCATCAGATGTAGTTCTGGCGGTGGAATTATTTCTAATATGTCTGTTCTAGCGTTTTCTGAGAAAATTATAGGAGTATTTGTACAATTTTTATACTTCTTTGCAGATGATGTTTTACTTCCACTGTCTTGCCACGCAAAAAAAATTTCCTTGCAATTTCCAACAGTTCTGTATTCCCCACACGTGTTTAATTCATCCTTTGATGCAGTACACCATGTGCAAGGAAAACTGCTTGCATGTGACATGATGCCCGTTAATACGTTGGCAAGTTTTAAATCAGTTGCTATTGTCCCTTTTAAATCCTTCAATTTTAAGAGTGACCACATCAATAGAACGTTTTCATATTTCTCTTGTGTATGTGCCACTATTCCAAGCAGTAGTAATTTCTTGACGCCAGAATCCTTAAACTTTTTTGCGACAACGCCTTCGGTATACTTCTGTCGACCTTCTACATTTGCAACTTCTGATTCATCCAAAGATTGCATCGAAAGGCAAACTTTCAAAAAACCTCCGCCACTATCTATTTCGAATTTCAAATGCATTTCATCAACTTCCCTTTTTTCTTTAACAAACTGAAATAATCCTTTTACATCATTGCAAAACACTAAAGTTTCTGCAGTAGTTGCAGTATCGTTATTTTTGGTGTTAATCACATTACACTCTTTCATACTGAAATACAAATCAAGAGAATGGTTCAAAGTTTTTAATTTTTGTTTTAAATCTGGTTGAAATAATTTTCTGCCATTCGTAGCGACGCGAAGAGCTGCTGTAATACCATGTACTTGATTCGTTGAAAGCCCCCTGGCGGACCGAACGAACGGATACGAACGGATACGAACGTATCATGCAAGAAAAACTCATTAAAAAAGAAAGATTAACATTTCACTTGTTGAAATTCGGATTCTACGTAAAATTTTGAGTTAAAAGGTCACAGAGTAATTGCAATAGTTTTTCTTGCAACATTAAAAACTTTACAAAAATATAATACTTATCGATGACGTGCGCTGAAGGCGACTTCAAACGCATCGTCGTTCAGTAGCAGTTAATAGGCGTTATCCGTCGACAATGCGTTTGAAGTCGCCTTCAGCCCACCTTATCGATAAGTATTATATTTTTTTAAAGTTTTTAATGTTGCAAGAAAAGCATGATACGGAGAGGATATGATGTGGATACTGTGAGGATACGCTGTAGGGTATCTGCTCCGTTCGTTCGGTCCGCCAGGGCCCATAACTTGTTCCAATTTTTAAGACATCTTCAGCAGAAACACGCTTCCGTTTTTTCGTCCTGATTGCTGTTCAGTCAAAGAAATTTTCAAAGGCTTTCCATGTTTCTAAGATAAAGCGATTACAGTATTTCTATCTGATTCATTTTCCTCAACGTTTGTCGCTTTTTCATTTGAAATTACTTTAATCAAATGACACACCAAGTGTTCTTTTTCTTTTAGGGGTTTATCGTTTATAATATGATCTTTTAAATGTTCGTAATGCTTCGGTGTACAAGAAAAATGTGATTTTCCTACTACTAATTCTGAATGGAACTTTTTGCAGTATCTTGTTTTATTTCTTTCTTTCGCATCTGATGTGTTTTTTTTTACGAAATTACTGTGTCCTGGTGTTCTCACTAAGTTACATAAGTCGCATTCGCATAATTTACCTTCTTTCGATCTGGTTTTTTGATTTATTAATTTGAATGTAGAATAATCTGGTAATTTTATACTCACTTCAGTTTCATCACTTTTGACCGAACGATAAATAAGGATTCTGCAGGCATTACAAACAACTACAGGGAAGCGATTATCTTCAGCATCATAGCTCACAATCTTTTGAATAAGATTTTTCAAATGATTACTAATCTTGAACAATTGTTTCTTTTTTTTAAGACAAAGAAGGCAAATTTTCGCACGGTTTTCATCATGAGTTCCAGCATGGTCTTTAGATTTTGCAGACATATTTTACGATTTTTTCACAACAACGCACTTGATCAAAATATTCAAAAACACTAAACAACTGCAGACTGCGCGATGCACTATTGGCAAAGATATCTTGCCTACTAATGGGTTGCAAAAATTATCTTCACGGAACTTGTTCTAAATATGTTTACATTAGGTAAGAGAATCCATCAATGTTTACATTCACGTGTTGCTGTGTCTTGTTGTCGTATTCACACAGGCATGTATGATGATAGGTATATTTCAAGACGTAGTTCAAACACTTTATTATATTTTAGGAATTTATTATATTTTTTATAAAGTTTTATTTTGAAAAGTTGAAATTTTAATGTCTTGAGATTCTTTTTTTAATTTTATAATGTTTTTCATCAATAAAATGCAGAAAAAAAATCAATTTATTAAATTTTTTGAAAAATTCTATTTTTCACCCTTAAAAACCATTTTTCTAAAAAATGGCTCGGGGAATTTGGCTCAAAAAAATTTTCCACACTATTTTTGAGCCCCTAAATCGAATCCAAACAAAAAATTGGATGTGCAATGACCTTGCATTTAAATTTGGTTCAGGCACACCGTGTAAGGTATAAATGAAAAATGAAAAACTGTATGCATAAGAGATAAATATTTGCAAAATTTAATGAATATAGAAAGAGATTCGAAGATGAAATATTCGAGAACTAAAAATGATAGTTTATTAGTGAGTAATTTCAAGAGTTGGATTAGGAGTATTATACAAGTATTTGGAAAATAGATTCTTAAAATTATACAGGGAAGGTGCATTTCTAATATCGTATGGAACTTTATTCCATAACCTGGCACCTCTTACTATAAATGCTCTTTGAAGCTGACATGTTCTGTGAAAAGGAATCTTAAGGATTTTATGTCTTTCACGAAGCTTAGACTGTGCTGGAAGGTCTCTGTCTACAAATTGGAACAGGTTAAATAGATACTCCGGAGCTTTGTTCTGAAAAAGAGTATAGAGCAAATTACCCATAAAGAATTGTCTTCTCTTGGCAACATTAAGCAGACCAGCCCTATGTCTGTATGGAGTTATGTGTTCGTATTTAGGCAGATTGTAAATAAATCGGACGCAGGCGTTTAACGCACGCTCGAGCTTTAAATTTAAATCGTCGGACAAACCATCGTATACCAAACAACCGTAGTCAAAGTGGGACAGGATTAGACTCTTAACCAAAAGTATCCGAGTAGAGGTAGGTAAAGAGTCCTTATTCCTATATAGCTGCTGTAGAATACTGTATTTTTTCCTCGATATGCTCTGTACCTGTTCCTTGCAAGACAAGGTACGGTTATGAAAATATCCCAGATCTTTAACTACTTCCGAGGAAGGGATAGCGAGATTCTCGATACGGACAGGTGAAAAAGATGCCAAAGTTTCAAGTGACGGAGATGAAGTAGGTCCAACAATAATTGCCTGAGTTTTGCCCGGGTTAAGAGTAAGTCCATTCTTCCAGGCCCAGAGGATCACACGATCAATATCCTCCTGGACTAAAACAAGTAACCCACTTAGCGTAGAAATTGGTCCCGATAAATAAATTTTGAAATCATCAGCATATTTGTGGTAGCTGCAATGTTGAAGTTCACTTCCAAAGTCATATGTGAACAAATTGAAGAGCAGGGGTGCCAGAATGGAGCCCTGTGGAACCCCACACTTGACCTCACCCCAGTCAGAAAGCCCGCCACTACGATTAATAATTCTGTGAGACCGATTATTAAAATAGGATTTGAACCATTTGATGACAGAGTTTGATACGTTAAAAGATTTTAAATTTTGTAGGAGTAATTCATGGTTAACCATATCAAAATCCTTCGAAAAATCAAACAGAACAACAATCGTGATCTCCCTGTTATCCATTGCTAATTTGAGATCCGTCATTACTTTAAGGGAAGCAGTAAGAGTACTATGTTTTGCACGAAAACCTTATTGCATCGGGTCAATGGCCTTAGATAAATCAAGAAATCTGGAAAGTTGCAAGTGAAAAATTTTTTCACGTGGTTTAGAGAGTACACATAAAATAGAAATTGGCCGGAAGTCTTTCGGGGCAGTAGATTTGGAAATTTAGGGAATTGGGCCAATAACAGCATTTTTCCAGATATCTGGGAAGATACCGACCTGAAGGGAAGCATTATAAATATGCAATAGGATAGGAAAGATAATTGGAAGGGCAAGTTTAATCATTTTGGTTGATATCCATCAATCCCAATGGCATTTGATTTGATTTCAAGGGTTTTTTTCCAAAAGTATTTCAGGTGTGATGTCATCGAAAAAGAAGTCAGAGTCATTACATGTTGAATTAAGAGAGGTAGTGGAAGATGATGATGTTAAGTCTGGAACTGGGGATGTAGAAAAAGTCTTTAAAAAGTCATCAAGCGGAAAATTACTATCTATAGATTCGTGCTTGGGCGGGATTAGGTGTAAACGTCTAAGGAGATGCCGAATGTCCTCTTTTTTGTCTCTATGTGCAATCTCATTATAATTGTATTGATTGAACGCATCTCTAATCTTAGTTTGAACTAGGTTCCTGAGTTTACGAAATTGAGCTAGTATTATACTGCTTTTTGTTCTTTTTGCAAGTCGGCGCTTGCCATCACGTTCCCTCATCAGATATTTAATTCCAGATGTGATCCAGGGGGCAGCTTTATCAAAGTTTTTAGGAACATGTAGCGGAGAAAATTTGTTGAATGCGGTCACTAGGTAATTAGTCAGAGCGTCAATTTTATTATTTATATCTGTATTTAGTAATATTTTTCCCCAATCATACATCATTAGATGTTCGTGGAATGTATGTTCATCAATTTTAGAAAGATTCCGCACCAGCCTTTGGGTTCGCTTTGAATTTAAATTAAAAGAAAATTTAAAGGTAATTTTAATCAAGTCGTGATTAGAGAGAAAAGGAACAGCATGTTGTTCGTAGGAGACAACCTTATCAATATCGTCCACAATCATTAAGTCATACGAGTACTGGAACGATCAGCATGGTGAGTGGAATTATGAGGTACAATCGAGAGTCCCGAAAAGTATACCAAGGATGTTAGATAATAAGAATGATTGGAAGTAAGATTTAAGTTAGTGTTAAAATATCCAGTAAGTATAATGTTATTAAAGTTAGGAATAAGTGAAAAAATTATCGATTCTAGCTCAGTGCCATAGGAGGCATTGGATGGTTTATAGACCACTCCCACTAAAACACTATCAGAAGTTGATTTAACTTCAACAAAAAGAAACTCGATCGTACGATCAGTAGCTACTGGACTCACACCAACCACGGTCCCACCAAGACTATCATGCAGGAAAAGACAAACTCCACCACCCCTTCTCTCGTCTCTGTCTCTTCGAAAGAGCGAATAGTTGTCAATTGTAACGAGGCTAGAGGGTATATTTGGAGTTAACCAAGTCTCACAAACAGCTATTATGTGGTAGGAACATGTACTGAAGAAATGCTTGGATTCTAGAAAATGTGCCAAGAGAGACTGGGCGTTTACATGACAAATGCTGAAGGTATCCATGGATATATTAGGAGAAACATTTTATAAAAAAACAATTCAAAAATAAAAAACTCACGCAGCTCGCGTAAAAATTGACTGAGACAAAGATCAATTATCAACACACCCCAAACTAAGTGATTACAATTCAAATTAGAAAATCGGTAATGAGTACAAATAAAAAAGATACAAAAGGGATAATAAACAGTGTCGAAAACAGTAACGTATGTCTCTAGACAAATTCTCAACAAAAGTGGACATGATTTCGTAAATCGATATCCGGATATCCGGAGAGCTATGAATATTAGGATGAAATGAGAACATTTAAGGTATCCAAGGCACACAATTAATCCAAATATTATACAATTATTCTCAAAAATACCAAAATCAAGATTTAAAGCTACTAGTTTAAACTTGAGATCAAATTTGCTATCTGAAGATACATATATACAAGGTATAAAAACCTGAAAAATATTGAAGATATATTCACCGACGGGCATCAAATTAGCAAACAATAATAATATCATAAAGAAATTTAAGTACCTCTTTATGCAAATAAACAAGATTAATATATGATGCAGAGCAAAAATTAGAGAAACACATATACCTAGGTAGGAGTAGCACTTATGTAAAATTAATGCTAAGGTTAGTCGGAGAAAAGTTAAAAAAATATTGGACTTAGCCCATGGTTGCTATTGAAGTCCCTCTACAGATTGTAGATTTGCAAGGTGTATTCTCGACGAACCGTCCTCTTTTCTAAAAAAAATTCTTCCACCAGAAATCCAAAGATATTTGATTTTCTTGTCTTTTCGAAGACCGAGAGCAATAGCATATATTTTCCGGTTGAGTGGAGTTAAGGCCTCACGAAGATAAATAAAGCGTTTCTTATTTCCGGTCCATCCAATATTCAATGTAGAAAAATCTCTTTTGACTTTACGTCTCTCGATCATTTCATCTTGTAGATCTTGGCGACTGAATGTAACTACGATGATCGGAGGGGTAGTAGGTTGTGGGAGAGATGGTGCTTTGATAATTCGGTAGAGGTTGACAACTACATTATTAGCAATTGGTACATCAAGAGCCCTGGAAATTGACTCAACGTTGGCCATAAGGTCCTCGTTGGGCTTCATTGAAAGACCATGAATTTCAAGCGTAGTATGTAAAGCCGCTTGGTCATTTATATTTTGCGCATGCTCAAGCGCAACCACTTTAGCCTTAAGGCCTTTAGGTTCCTTTTGAACAGTATACATTTTCTCAATTTGTACTTTAAAGCCGGCTTCAAGCGTATCAATACGACGAGTGTTATTGGAGAGGTCAGTCTTTATTTCCAAAAGGGTAGAGTTTAACTTCTCATTAAAATCCTGTTGTCGGGTTTCGAATTCACTGAATCTCGTTAAAATCTCACTTTGGGCCTCCGAGACCACTTGACGTAAAAGTTCAACGAAACCCGGAGGTAGAGCATGTACATTGACGGAAGTGGGAGTAAAGGGTACGGAATTTTCATTTTCACGTCGCGAGAATCACTAATCTCATAATTGGCAGCAGGGTTGGTATTAACTGCCGTAGAGGTGGCACTAGTAGTCGAAAAACTCCATGCCTTGTAGACATAATCAATCTGCCCTTTTTTAAGTTGATCAATTTTTTTTTTGCGATACCAACATTAGCACATGTCAAATTGAAGAGATTGCCACACTTTACATAGGCTATAACCTCAGGACCACCTCTTGAAATCACTACGTTGCACTCCGGACACTGCCATATATTGTACCCCGGGTGAATGGGATCGTATTATCGAACGTGGTCAGGTCTCCACGTGATTATGGGATCTGGTGTCGATAAGATGCTTGCCCCTGTAGATTTTTCTGAGGCCAGATAAGTGCGTTGCCATTTATTTAGGCGGACCAGCTTCTTTTTTCTCTCTTGCGGAAGAGCACTCCGTTGTTCCGCATAAGCCCTCCAGCGTTGCTGACTCCTCCTCCTATGGACACTCGGTTTATTTTTCTTCGCCGGCTCCATATACGACCAGGGATAACTCCGATGCAGAGATTTTCCCCTTTAGTTTGCCCGTTCGAAGAGTGAAGAAAAAATAGTTGCGTTTTGGACGAAATTATGAAAAAGAAACCTTAATTTTCGTAAAAGGACCGTAAGATAAGCTGAGAACCTCGATCCTCGTGGACCGTAGGATAATAGATAGAAACCTTGATCCTCGCAAAAGGACCGTAGTATAAGATGAGAACCTCGATCCTCCTGAAAGGACAGTAGGATTCTAACTCAGTAATATTCTAAAAGAATAGAAAAGAAACCTCGATTCTCGTAGAAGAACCGTAGGATAAGGAAGAAGAGAATAGACAGAAGTGAAATCGGAAACCAGATTGAATTGATAGGAATTCTATGTTGAGAAAAATAGAGTAAAATGAGGCTAAGTCAATTAAAAAGTTATCCAGGATCACTTAATACCACCTCCTGTGGTGGACTGGTGGAATCCGCCAGGGAGAGGTCCTCTGCACATGACCAACAAATCTTCGGTTCAGCGTGGCGATCAACAGAAAAAACGAAAAAACAAAGAAAAACACCGTAACACTTACTTGAGTAACAATCCTTTATTACAGGGATCACCAACGAGGGGAAATTTCTCGGGTTCAGCTCTTTTAACACGTGTGGATTGCTCGCCTCGTTTCCGCCACCAAGAGTCTCTACTCTACTCTCAGAGTTCGGGGTGGTGGTAAATTCTGACATCATAGAATAGAATTTACCACCACCCCGAACTCTTAGAGTAGAGTAGAGACACTTGGTGGTGGAAACGAGGCGAGCAATCCACACGTGTTAAAAGAGCTGAATTTGAGAAATTTCTCCTCGCTGGGGACCCCTGCTTTATTAAATGTCAAAAATAATAATTGACTTAGTCCGCTATGGACTAACGCTCTATGTTGCAAACACGAAAAAAACAAGATTTCATTTCACCGGCGGGCAAAGTCTTCTTTAGCGTTTACGTCGCGAGAGATATCACTACGGCTCGACAGACGAAGTTCAACTGAACTGCTGCATAATTCGTAGGGTGAGAGGAGCTCACGTCTTCACCTACTTACTTTCCGATTCGTACTGATCTGCGAGCTAGCCGCTGCTGCTCGCTGAGCCGATAGCGCTCTCACGATGGCCAGACTCCGCATTACAATAACCTGCATCTTCGCCACTAGCGGCATCGTTGGTGCGCGGCAAATATTCAAATGCTTACAGCGTCCTTTGTGATGAATGGCCAAGAAAACAATTAAGTATTAAAAGACTTCAAAATGTCGGTTAAAAAACCTAAAATGTTTTTTAGCCAACGTCAAAACAAATGAAAACTCAAATTGGCCAGACAGACATGCCCTTATATTTTGTGAACAATTTTATAAAATTTTAACATAATATTGACATTTTTCAAATCATACAGCCGCCGAATATCGCATGTAATAATTGGTTACGTGACAAACTGTCACATGCCCTTATAAAGGAATAGCTCCAACCTAGAGGCCGGATGACGTGACATGTGGCATAAAAATGAATAAGAGATTCATAAACCTTTTAATAGTATATTGTGCACCAAGGCAACGAAGTAGTCTTTTTATGGCCGAGCGTGCATTTACGAAATCGAGGTATAGACGAAATATAGAGATATAATCGTCTATATACTGGTTTTTGAAAACACGCGATACCGTAAAAAGATACACGATATTTTATGTAATACGAGTATGTTTTCCAAGTTTTCTCAAGAAATTACGTCTCAGGTTTGATGTTCGTTTAAAGGGAAAAGTACTGCGCAGAATACCACCAAGAATGACCTACTTTGCAGCTCCAAACCACGCCCAGAAAGCAAGAAAAGCATACTTGTGTTGCATAAAAATATATAGAGCACAGGTAAAAATATTTTCAAATATCAAAAAAAAAAAAAAGAGTAATTCAACGATTCATTGGATTCCATCTTCAGCATTTGAAAACATCCTCTCATTTTATAGAAAAATAAATCAATATGGAGGATGACATGACATTTTATCAAAAAAATGATGCAAAAATAGTGACCATTATTTATTTTCCTTTTTTTTTCAAGCTTTTTCTTGGGTGAACCCGGTTTTTCAATCTAACCACGGACTAAGTCAAGTGACTAATGAGATGAGGATGTTGATTAAAGGGAGATGATTAGTTAATTTAATACGATGTTTGAATTCATTTGCGATGAAGTTGTAGGTACACAATTAGGAGCATGGTGTAGTTTGCAGTTCCTGCTCCTTCTACCCCAGAAGGTAAGCAAGAGCGGGAAATTTACCCAAGAGACTTCGTACAACACTATTCCTTGGAGTCCGATCTCTAGCCGCGGATGACCTTACGCGGCAGACGGCACAGTTGGAGATGAAAGTTTCACCTCTGGATACTTTTTTAGCGCTGCCAATCTTTATAGAATGTTATGAGGAACAGTGTTGACGGACCAAATGAAGTGACCCCAGAAGAAGCCGCATTGTGTCTCTCTATGTAACCGTAGCGTGCATACTTTGAGCATCCACTGAGAACATGTCCAAGTGTTTCTGGCTCTTGCTTGCACGCTCGGCAGTTGGTATCGCCTACAGGTACATTCATTATGCGCTCGCGGTAAACTAAGGTGTCTATAACGCCGTCTTGACAGTCAAAAAGAAATCCCTCAGGCTGCAATCTCAATCCAGCAGACTTGAGAAACATGTTGGATAGACCCATCGAGGACTCTTCTCTACGTATGATGCCGTAGAATTTACCATGAAGGGGCTTGTCAGCATGTTCTCTCAGTAGAAGCGTATGTTCTGCTTCCTGTACACGACTTTTGAGCACCAAGGGTGTGAGTGATGCTAGGCCATGCGTAGTGTTGCTGGAATCAAATGGGAGGCCAAGTTCCTCTGCGGCCCTATCTGCGGCACGGTATAGAAACGCCGCAGCATTGACGACTTCATGTTAATGTACGAGTCGCATAAGAGAATCTGTGCTATTTAGAACTGAGCAGTCTGTAGACAGAACCATTCTTCGACGAAGACACTCTGAACTTAGCAAGCCTCTACCCCTTTTATTTCGAGGGAGGTATATTCGAGGTACGGAAGATCTAGGATGATGACTTCGATGGATTGCCATTATCTTGCGTGTGCTTTGGGCTAACTCCCTAATGCAACGAATTACGCGGTTACGACACCAGTATCGCGCAGTGCCACCCACAATAGGCCTCTCTCGGATGGAGGCTATGGTTCAGTTGGGAGTGGCAATAGGACCGAACCGAGGCGACGATCAGGCAATGGCCCCGGACAAACGCGAGAACATCGACTTAAATAGTCGGACCAACTGAGGAGGGACATCCTTACCTATTGGCAAAGAAGCTCACCGGCGCGAAGAGGATTCATCCAGAGGTTACATGACCGATGGGTCAATATGCACCCCGAATATGCTTATGAAACGCCTCAGTATTTAAGAGATCAGGTATCGTTTTTGCGAAAAAACGGATATGAAGCTCTTTATCAACAAGAAGAACAGCAACATCCTCCTGCGAACATTCCACCCGTTCCAGCAAGACCACCTTTGCAGATAGCCGATAATGCCAACATGAGAAGTAGGAGATCTATCCACCAAAAAGGCTTTCTCAGGAAGGACAAATTAGCTGAAGGTAATACTGCTCTCCCCGATTTGCTCCCCGAAGATGTTAATCTCTGGAATCTGAACTGTCTAGTTTACGAGAAGGCGGTATCCCTGCTTATCGACAATAGAAGTAACGATACTGCAGTACGCCTGAGTAAGACTCGCGAGCGTATTGCACAGCTTCAGTTTAAAATTGAAATGGCGAGACGGCATGCATCAAATATTCAGTGCGTGATTAGCTACATAGCATCAAATAAAAAATTCACTCCAAAAGTTAGGGCACTTGCTCGAAATTTAAGGAAAGAAAATCACACGCTGAACAAGTGTAAACTGTTGACCATCAAGCAGCACTGGACGCAAAAAATAAGATCTCTTTCAACAACGAAACAGCGCCTTGAACTGCGAGTAAAGTGGATTCAGGAAAATTCCACCTTTTCTACTCATCCTTCCCGTCTGTTCAATAAAATGTCACGTGCCGTTAAAAATCCGCCTAGTCGAAAAGAGATTCAAGTCTTCTGGGAGCAAATATATGAAGATACTTATCAGCTAAATAAAGGCGCTCCAGATATATCACTCTTTCGTAACTTTTGCCAAAGGCAAAGGTTACAAGGGCTAGAGGAAGAGTGTCTACTAATTACTGCTGAAGAAGTGAAGAAAGTTATCGCTAGAACTAAGAACTTTTCAGCGCTAGGGCCAGATAAAATCAACAACTTTTGGTGGAAGAAGTTTACTTCTACGCACCAACATCTAGCTTGTATATTTACTACTTTCTTAAACGGAGAACAACCCGTCCCGCAGTGGCTAGTGGAAGGACGCACGGTATTGATCCCTAAGACCGGAGATTTGATAAGTCCAAAGAACTACAGGCCCATAGCTTGTTTAAACACCAGCTACAAGCTATTCACTGGCATCCTCAAAGAGAGGATATTAACATCTATCGAGCCGGTATGGAGTGCAATAGTTGAACAACGTGGAGGCAAGAGAGGTCTGGCAGGCTGCCAGGAGAACCTGTTAATAGACAGGTGTATTACCCAGGACTCGATCAGGTATCGAAGCAATCTGTCCATGCCTTGGATTGACTACCGTAAGACATTCGATAACACGAACCATGAGCTACTTATTAAGCTACTTGAATGCCTGGAGGTGCATCCAAAAATAGTGAGATGCATAAAAGAGCTTATGCTCTTGTGGCGGACAAGATTTGTCATAACATCTGACAAAAGACAAGTGACTACAAGCTATATCACATATAAGAGGGGAGTCTTCCAAGGAGACTCTCTAAGTCCGATACTTTTCTGCATCTCCCTCTGGCGTCTATCTATTGTGCTCTGAGGCAAAAGCTCTGGATACCTATGTGGCCCGCCGAATAGAAGAGAATATAAGGTCAACCACCTTTTATACACGGACGACCTCAAACTCTTTGGTTCCTCGAAAGAGGACCTTAACATACTTGTGGAGGCGGTAAATAGGTACTCTAAAGCGATTGGCATGAGCTTCGGATTGGACAACCTGCCTGCGTCCACCTACACCAAGGAAGACTAGAAAGTACATCATCGCGTGACGATCAGGATGTTCAACTCATAGGCGGAAATACCATTCAACATCTTGGTATTGGAGAAACATATACATATCTTGGAATACCGCAAGCAGAAACCCAAAATATGCGTGTGTTAAAAACGGCCCTTGGAAAAAGGTATTGCCAAATTCTCAGAAAAATTTGGGCTTCCGAATTATCTGGAAAGAATAAGATCCAGGTGACCAATATATCTACGATCATGGTTCCTTAAAGCAACCAATCCCGACGCAACTGGAACGTGTACGTCATCCGCTTCTGCTCCTTCTGTCCTAGAAGGTAAGCAAGAGCGGGAAATTTACGCGAGATAGCATCGGGCAACACTGTTCCTTGGAGTCAGGTCTCTAGCCGCGGATGACCTTACGCGGCAGACGGGACAGTTGGAGATGAAGGTTTCACCTTTGGATACTTTTTTAGAGCTACCAATTATTATATTTTTTTTTTCAAACTTTTTCTCGGGTGAACCCGTTTTTTCGTCATAGCCACGGACGAAGTCAAGTGACTGATGAGATGAGGATGTTATAAGTTATTTTAATACGATGTTTGAAATCATTTGCGATGATGTTGTAGGTACAAAATTAGGAGCATGGTGTAGTTTGCAGTTTGTCTTTACCGCTGTTATCCTTACACAGCGGACGTGATTGTTAGAGGTGACAACATTCGCCTCTGGATGCTTTCTTAGAGCTACCATGTATCACGCCATAGGTTCTTAGTCACTTGCTTCCTGATGGTCTAGGAAGTTTCTTACAATGCGACAGCTGTTTAATAAAACCGCCTTCTGAACTGCCGCCAGTACCCTACTGACTCCTAAATGTTCAAGATGTTCACTGCATCTTGCGTGCACATTTCCTGTAGCCGAAATCACAATAGGATGAATAGATGCATGTTTTACATTCCTCCATATTGCCTTTACTTCATGCCTTAGCTCGCTATACTTATGGATCTTGGTTGTATAGGTTGCCTGCAAATTTCGGTTAAGTGGACAAGCAAAGTCGATGATGTAGACTCTTCCACCTTTTTTTTCTCGTATCACGATGTCAGGTCGATTGGCTCGGATGTAATGATCCGTCTGGATGGTCACATCCCAATATAAGATGTACTCTTCATTTTCTAAAACGGACATTGGAATGTATCTATAGAAAGGCATCCATTCTGTTAAGAATCCTAGGTTTAGGGCAAGTTGTTGATGTAGAATGCCCGCCATATGTCATCATTATATTATTATGTCTGTCCTCAATGGATTCGTTGGTATCTCCACAAAATCGGCACCGGTCAACCACGTCTTGATGTAACACGTGTTTGCGATAATTCCTGATGCTGACAACCCTATCCTGAATCGCAATGACGAATCCTTCCGTTTCTGGATACAGGACTCCCTTTCTCAGCCAAATATTGGATGCCTCACTATCCACTTCATATTGATCTAACGTTTTGGGGTGTTCGCCGTGGATGGCTTTCTGTCTCCATTGCGTTTCTAATTCCTCTACGGTTTCTGCCCTGATATTCAAGGCCTCCTCTGAGGACAAATTCAAGGGCGTGTAGTCAAGATCCGCTTTACAGATCGTATTGTAAAGAGTAACATCTCGCTTGCTGTTAAAATAGTCCCGCAACTGTATAACTTGTGACTCACACAGTTTCCTGACATCTACAATGCCCCTACCCCCTCTATGTCGTGGTAGAACTACCCTTTCAATCGCCGAATTACTGTGGTGCATACGGTGTTTCGTCATTTCTACGCGGATGATTCTGTTTAATCGTTCGAGGTCGGTGTTCGACCATTTGATGAGCCCAAAGGAGTACGTGAGAACAGGGATTGCATAGGTGTTGATTGCCCTGATCTTGTTTGCCGAGTTAAGAGAACTCTTCAGAACCAATCTGAGTCTTGTAGTAAAGGCAGTCGTTAGGCTTTTCTTAACTATCGTATGCTGAATACCCTTGGATTCGAGAATACCCAGGTATTTATCTGACTCGCCCTCAGCGATTGCCTCGATGTCATTCACGAAATCGTTCTCTTGTTCTGCGATCCCTAATTTTCCTCTGATTAAATGCACTGTTCTGCATTTATCTAGTCCAAACTCCATATGGATATCGTTGGAAAACTGCTTTGTGACATCGATCACTTGCTGCAGTCTCTTGTCCTAACTAGCGTACAGCTTCAGGTCATCCATGTATAGAAGATGGGTCAATTGATGACCATCCTCGTTATCATGTACTCTGAACCCATGAGACATGCTATTTAGAGTTTTGCTCAGTGGGTTCAACGCTAAACAGAACCATAATGCACTGAAGGAGTCTCCTTGATATATACCCGTCGTCATGCGTATTGATCTAGTTATCCTTGGTTGTCCATGATCAAAATACTTGATTGTTGTACCCCAAAGCATCATCGCACGGCTTAGGAAGTCAGTTATGCGTGGACAAATATTGTATACTTTTAAGACTTCAAGTTAATAGTCATGTGGTACGGAAGGAAACGCTTGCTTGTAGTCAATGTATGCCATGCGCAAGTTCCTTTGATGTTTACGAGCTTGCGTCATGGCAACAGCGTCTATGGTGACTAGATCTTTACTGCCTCTGGAGTTTTTACAACATCCTTTTTGTTCTTCTGTAAGGATGTCATTCTCGTCGCAGTGAGAATATACCTTATCTGCTATGATAGCTGTAAGACATTTATATATTGTTGGAAGACAGGCTATCGGTCGAAATTCAGATGGATTTTGCGCGTCTGGTTTTTTAGGCAACATATACGTAGTACCCTGAAGCATAAAGCCTGGCATCAGATCTGGATGTTCGATGATCTTCTGAAAACACCGTGCCAACGCAGGATGCACACTAGTCAGGTACTTGTACCAGAAATTGTACACCACGTCCGGACCTGAAGCTTTCCAGTTACATGCTTTTTTCAAAACCGCTGAAACATCTAAAGCTGTGATGTTCGTCAGCTCCATTTCAAGGTTATTGCTTGCTCTTGCTTTCTCCAGTTGGAACCACGCAGTGTCCAAATTACTTCTATTAGTTTTTCCCCAAAAATCTGACCAATAGTTGGTCATGTCTTCCAATTGAGGGACTTCGGTGTCTTGTTGGTTATTTTGCTTTACACTCAGTTCACGATAGAACCTTCTTTCATCTGCCTGAAAGGTTCGATTTTGTTGCCTTCTTGCACTACTTTTCTTGTACCGACGCAGTCTAGAAGTAAGAACATCAAGTCTCTGCCGCTGGGAGTCTATAATCTCATCCAATATTGCTGGTGTCAATGTCTCGATGTACCGAGGGTGGATGATTTTAATAACATGGTGTATCAGCTTTCTGGTTCGATTTCCTTTTTTATATTGAGTCAGTAGACCCAATTTGCACCTTACTTTGCTGACATCCATATCCAACCTGATCTTCCATGGTGGATCTCGCTCCTGTCTTGTGGCAAAGACATCATTTATAGGCCTAGTTCTGCAGCCCAACGTTCTAACGGTTGCCATAGCTGCATAGTATACAAGAGTTTGCACCTCTAACGCATGTTGTGTTGCATTCAAATCCATAGGTAAAACCTTGCTGTTCAGGTGTTCTATTAGTGCACGCAGATCATTTGTGATGTTCATCTTGGGCAGTGAATGCCTTTGTGTTGGTTCTACATGTCTGAACTCTAGTAAAGCATGACCAAAATTCCTTTCAAGGTGCTGTAGTTTTTTTGGGACTTCGCTGTTTAGATCATCGTTTATAATGTCCGGATGTGGTTCTAGTCCATCCGGTACTTGATGTTCATAATCCCTAGCACCTATGCCTTCAGCTGCAATCAAGTCCTCGTTGTCCACATCTTTCAATGGAAGTTCATCAATAGGAAGCTGCTGTTCCGCTTCCATTTCGATGGCAGCTATTTCAACAGCCGAAAGCAATTTGTTTACAGATATTGAGCGTTTTTTATCTGCTAGATTCTGCTGATTTATTATTGTGGCTAGTCCTGAGTACTTAAGTAAGAAGAGACGATGATGTTCTCTCCTTACACTTTGCCCACTTTTCTTTGCCAAAAAATAAGAGCGCATCACATCTCTGTTCATATGGTTTGTCCATTTTAATCGTCTCCTTGGTTGTTGAACCTCTGCTTCTGGCACTGGTTGTATTAGGCCATCTACCTCCGGAGGATGTGGTGGTGCTGGATCATCACCAGGTTGAGGAAGAACATCAATTGCCACTGCTTGTTCATGTCACGCGGCTTCCTCTAACTGCTGTTCATTGCCGTTGTTTTTCCACTCCAAATCAACCTGCTGTTTAATCTCCATTGCTCGATCTTCTGAGATGAGTAGATTAGTCCTGATGTCCTTCACCTTAGCGATCATATCTCTTAGTGCGACTCTCTCTATTTGAGGATACTTTGCGGCAAATTTCGTTCTAAATTTTTGTCCTTTTTTGCGTGAGGTTTCAAACTTCGCACTTTGATAATAGAGACGCATCAATTCCTCATTCATTCTGGTATCCCCCTTGATGCTCTCCCACGGTATTTCTGTTGAAGTGGTTGGCTGCAAATAGCTAACGCTAGCCAAAGCATCATCAGCAGACACAGTTGATGTTTCACTGCTTACCGTATGTCGCAGATGTTCTTGCTGGCCAGCTGTTTGATTAGTGAGATCTGCCTGACCATCTCGCAGCTCACCATCACCACCGTCCCGCATGCTGTGGCCCCCAGCGGTGGCTCCAGGGGCGCCCCGACGATCCCCGGGTAGCGACAAGCGTTTCAAAATTTTTTAAATACTCTCCATTATTATTTATGGATTTGGTGTTCCTCTTAGTCACTTTCCTCTTCGTTCTCTGCCTGTCTGGCATGGGAAACCCTGTCAGTAGCAATGCTACGGCCAACATAGCCGTCAAATTCATGAGAGGAAAGCTCAAGCCCTACCGCGACGACAACGCGAGAACACCTTCGGCAGGGTATAATAATTATTATATATATATATATTATACTTATTTTTTTCAAACTTTTTCTCGGGTGAACCCGATTTTTCGTCATAGCCACGGACTAAGTCAAGTGACTGATGAGATGAGGATGTTATAAGTTATTTTAATACGATGTTTGAAATCATTTGCGATGATGTTGTAGGTACAAAATTAGGAGCATGGTGTAGTTTGCAGTTTGTCTTTACCGCTGCTATCCTTACACAGCGGCCGTGAGTGTTGGAGGTGACAACAGTTATAATAATAATAATAATTATTTGAGAAGTTGTAGGCTCCGGAAGCTACGATCATGGTTCT
>CAKNYM010007884.1:0-34642 GCA_932195095.1 Andricus curvator | reverse complement strand
ATATATATATATATATGAAAATGACAAATATGAATATTTGATAAAGCTCGGGGCACCTGCAATTTTTGACCCAGCACAATTAGTTTCTCACAAGGAGCGATACTTTTCACTAGTTAGTATATAAGGACAAAAAGAATCATAAGTCTCAGTGTAATGTGTGCGATTGATAGATATAAGATAGGTTTATGTATCCGTATAGGCATTAGTATAGGAATTGTAAACAAACCACTGTAGCCAGCAGTGCTCCCAATTTGGCTCCCCAATCGCACTGTGCATGCGTCGCACTAGCAGCCTCATTGGATGTTAATCGCGCGCTTATTTGAAATGGTTAAATATGCAAATCAATTTTTCACAATATATAAAAATCATAAAGTACAAAAAAAAGATATTATGAATGATTGAAAGTTTACATTAGTGAAAAAAGGTATTCCTTCCTTTTAATTTAAAATCAATCATTTATTTGTAAAGAGTACAATCAAATAATTATCTCAACTTGCACTCTAGAAGACTATTTTGTGACCTAAAAATTAATTGTTATTATTTCCACAATGATGATTCGTTATAAAAAATGTATTTACACATGTAATAGTTTAAAAAAACCCTTCATTCACAGCCAATGAGACTGCTGATACAACGCATGCGCAGTGCAGTTGAGGAGCCGAATTGGGAGCACTGGTAGCCAGCGAGCTTAAAAGTTTGTCATAAGGTGAAAATTGCACCCGCTCCCAGCGAAATCGCGGTAAAATTTCAGCAGTAACCACGTCTCACGACCGTGAGATGGGTGGTTACAGTCTGCCACGAACTCAATACGATGATCCGGCAAAAGTCTCGTGCACCCTCAGGACACGGAGCGACCCAAGGATGACCGTCATCTGCATTTTCCACGCAAGTGTCTCAGCATTTTCTTGACACGCAGGGAGGCTTTTCAGGCTACTAACCAGTGAAACCTTGGCACCCCCAAGAGCGCCGATGTTCAAGACGATTAGCTTAACAGAATATTCCGAGTATAACCGTCGCACCTCCCTTATAAGGTCTTTATACCTCTCTTTCATTTCTTTCTCCTTAGCTGTGACGTTTTTGTCAGCTGGTGCCGAAAATTCTATAACGAACGTGGTTCGTTTCTCGAAGTCAAGGAGAACTATGTCAGGCCTCGAGTGCGCAACAGAAACAATTGTCTCTATTTCTCTAGGAGCGTTTAGCGAAAAGGTATTTGGGATAATGCCATAAGAGTGACAGAGATGGTAATAAAGCACTCTTAGTGCCACATTATGCCTTTGGATGTAGGTCGTTCCCGCATGAGTTGGACAACTAGATAGTATGTGTCCTAAATGCTCGGGGTGTGCATAACACGCTAGAGTGGAAATGACACCGTCTTGACATGCCAAGATGAAACCCTCTGTATACCATTAAGCCATTTCCCTTTCGGGGTAGGCGTGACACTACCCGATTCGGGCAGTGTTTCTAGGTTGATAACTTGTAGTAAATAACTACAAGTGTGGGTTCACCACACCCACGATGTGCCAACAGCACTCAGTTTTCTCGAATGGTCACCCATCCAAGTGCTAACCGCGCCCAACGCTGCTTAACTTCAGTGATTGGACGAGAACTGGTTTTTTCAGCGTTAGCTCATACGACATCGACTGATCTTCTACATTTCTGTGGAAGATGCCGTCCATCCTCTTGTCGAGGAGCTGTTCGTGGAAGCTTTTTTCCTGTGCTTTCTTAATCCGGGCCTTCAGGAGTGAGTATTCAAGATGGATAAGATTTGCGGCATTTTGCTCACCCCTGATATTGAAGTCAAGGCTGAGTGTTTCAGCAGCCTCCTCCGCTGCTTTGTACAGAAACGCTCCTTTTCCCATTTATTCGTGTTCCCTGACCATTTTAAGAAGAGGGTCTTGTCCATTTGCGACCATATGTGCTGTACCCAGAATAATCCTGTTGTGAAGACATTCAAGATTCAGTATTCGGCGACCACCTTGACGGCGTGAGATGTAAAGTCGTGGAACAGAAGACTTAAGGTGCATGCTTTTGTTCATGTGCATAACCTTTTGGGACCCGATATCGAGAGATATGAGCTCGTTCTACGTCCATGGAACTAATCCAAATGAATAGAGTACTACGGGGACGGAAAGCATTTTCGTTGCAGATACTTGGTTCCTCGCCGACAGTTCGGAAGACCATATCCGTCGGATGAGACGTTTGTATCTGCATCGTAGAGTATCCTTTATATATGTGACGTCCTGAATGCGGCTCTGTGGCACGCCCAGGTATGTATAGGACTCTTCAGCGCAAAGATGTCGTATAGCGCTTCTGTCAACGAGCTCAGGATCTTCGGGGATGCCACTAAGTTTTCCTTTCTTTAAATTAACCTTGGCGCATTTTTCTAACCCGAACTCATCCATCCCAATCTCTTGAGTGTACTCTTTGATAATTCTTAGAGCTAGATGTAGTTTCACTTGATTTCCAGAATAGATCTTAAGATCATCCATGTAAAATATATGAGTGACCTTATGCTTTCGGTTTCCAGGTTCGCCGCAGAGGTACCCTTCGGAATGGTGAAGTGCGAGAGATAGTGGCAATAATGTGAGGCAAAAGAGGAGAGGGCTCATGGTATCGCCCTGAAACACACCTCTCTGAAAGGTGATACTGTTAGTGATCACACGATGTTTTCCAGATGAGATAGTGAATCTGATTTTCCAAAGCGGCAATAATCTCTCTATGCACCTCACGATGTGCGTCTTTACAGACACATCTATCTATGAGCAAGTTCTCCCGACATCCTGCTACGCCCTTTCTTTGAGCCACGTTGTTCATACATCTCTCGCCACACAGGTTCAATTGTCCGAACAATCCTATCATTTAGGATAGCTATGAAGATCTTATACAGTGTGTTCATACATGTTATTGGCTTCTAATTCTTAGGGTCAGCTAAGTTGCCCGTCTTCGGCAGGAGCACTGTGCCTTCCACCAAGCACTCCCTAATAGACTCTTCCGACTTTAGATATGAGGTGACAATTCGGGCCAGATGCTGGTGGGTTGAAGGAAACTTCTGCCACCAAAAGGTCTTGATACCATCTGGTCCCGGAGCGGAATAGTTCTTCATGCCTCTTAATACGTTTTTCACCTCCTGGGTAGTGATAGGTGGGCATTCCTCCTCAGCTGTCATGAGGGCCTTGCACAGCTCCTTGAAGCTATTTATGTTCTTTGAGCCTTCCTCAAGTGGATGTTGGCCTTCGTAGACTTCTCTCCAAAATTCTTCGACCTCCTCTGGTTTGGGCGGATGGTCGACAGCAACTGAAGGGTCTTGGAAGAGTCGAGATAGGTCAGACAAGAACTGTTGATTCTCTCTGACCCACCTCTCTTTCCGCTCTAGACTCCTCCTAGCGTTAGATAGTACTCGTATTCTGTCAACAATATGCTGCCTGATGGTCGGTAGCTTTTACTTGTTGATTGTGTGATGACGGATCCGCAGTTTGCGTGCGAACTGTCAAACCTTGGCAGTATAAGTCCTACCAGATGTTATGTAGTCAATCACACACTGAATGCGGGACGCGTACTGTCTTGCCCAGCCTATCTTTGTGCTGAGTTGATGCATTCGTCTTTTAGTCTCATGATCAACCGTTGGTTTTGTTTTACGGTTTGTATCTGCCAAAGTTCTCGCTGCATTGTACACAATAAAATTGATAGTCCAGAGGTCGGATTCTTCGGAAAAATCTCCACGAAGCTCATCATCTAGTTCAGTCAGATCTTTGGGCTTGGGAGAAACCTGAATGTTGATGTCTTTCCGGGTCTTAAAGCATCGTTCTTCCTCTATTGGATGCCTGTTCGAGGTTGGTCTCAGTGTCGCCTCTCTTTCTCTGTTGCCGGCTTGTTCTGGCTGCGGTTGAGTAGGCGTTTCGCTGATATGATCCCTTTTCCGGAGGTCCTCGGCACGTTTTCGCAGACGTTTTTGCGAAAAATCCGAGATCTCTGGGTGTTTCTCGCACCACAGAGCATGCAGTCGCGCCATGTAACCTTTTCGTTCAGGGGCCATACTGGTATCATAGCACTCCAACAGGTCGTCCCTGAGTCGATTTGTCCACTTAAAAGTAATGATATTCTGCCGGTCAATCGCATTGACTCCGTCTTGGTTGGCTCCCCCAACTCTAGGGTAGTCGGCATTGTTGTCCGACCCATTGTCGGGAGCCCTGCGCGTTTGATTGTTTTGAACCGCACTTCCTACAACTATGTTTGGTGGTGTCATTGTTGTTCCCACGAGCAGCTAGGGAAAAGGGTTTGTCCATCCTTGTAGAGCCACGCGTGCAAGTATAAGGCTGATACTCTAAGAGGTCGCCCGGTATCCCAGAGTCACCGTTTGAGACACCTTACACAGGTGCCATTCAGCTTTCGGCACGGTTTTTACGCCTTCGCTTAGGAGTTATTCCTTCGGGACCATCCCTGCACAATTGTCCGCGACTGCTTATTAATTATTGTAACCATATTCAGCAGAAACCCTTGATACAGGGACCCTCTATCCGCAACCCGTGGACGCGTTCGGTGGCTTTGTCATAGGCCCTTCGGTTTGATTCCCAAGGAATCAAAACCGAATACCGAATACCGATATATATATATATATATATATATATATATATATATATATATATAAAGAAGTATTTGTAGCCCATGTAATAGTGTGCGTTCATACACTTCCACCCGTCTTTGTTCTTGCCATGCGCCAGCGTGAAACACAAGATCACGTGACCCCCATTTTTCGTATAGTGCTTTAGAAAGATTGCAAAGCGTTTGTTTCGCTTCTTTCAAAGTACTATACCAATTTTCGTTATTCGAATCCATTACAAAATTCAATACAGAGACTCAGAAATACTGTAATTTTGTTTGTATAAGAGTCTAATATTCTTACGATTTATTGTAATCAGAAATATTATTCTGCATTTTCACAGTCACTATTCGACTTTTTCTAACCGTACCTCGATTATCCCTAAATTCGTATATTTTATTTCAATTATGGATATGCGATAATAGTACATTGCGTGGTCACGTTGTACGTACGTGGTACATTGCATAAGTCACGCACGATACTTTTCAGAACAAAATCATGAATGGCGTGTTTCCATGCCTCCACAGACAAACGTAAAATCGCGTTTTGAGTCGGTGAAGGCATGCACGAGAGTTCATTATAAAATCATGAATGATGTGAAAGCGCAATGAATTTCTCTCTATCTTTGTGATCTACTGTCTCTCTCAAGCGTTACGAAAATACGGAGACATGCACTGTTACCTGCCGAAAAGATCCCCTTCATTATTCCAAAGTGAAGAACAAGGATGCGTACTCTCGTTCTGAAGTGTATGATTCCATGCGGTTCCGAAGAATCACAGACACTCACCTTATACTTGTAGGCTTTAAGAATCCCCCAAACTCAGGTTCCCATAGTCCACACTACATTAACGAAAACAGCATTTTCACAATGTTCACCAAAACACTATGGTTCACCCTATGTTCACCATATGTTCACCAAAACACTATGGTTCACCCTATTCTCACCAAACACTTTGACTCACTATTTGAATTGGGGCAAACCCGCATCGAAGGCCTAAAACCTCCACAAAAGATTCTTCACTCAAAAATGTTCAAATGCTTAGAAATATTCAATGTATATATTCACCGACGCGTGTAAGCTCTCTCTTCAGACCCAAAAACGTCACTAACTCAAATCAATCATTTCCCTGGCCGCCAGGAACTCGCTCCCCCTCACCTCTCCCTTTCCTTCGGATTCTTTCTCGAGGAGTCGGTCATTACACATTGTGGCCTTATGAACCTTTTCCACTCAACAATCTAAATATTTGGAATCCCTTTATGAATAAATATCACTGACTCTTTCTTTGATTTTCTTTCCTTTAAATTCTGTTGGCAACATTCTCCACCCCAGTATGCGTTGCGTCCGCGACCATACTAATTATTTGGAAGCCAACACAGTTATTTTCGCTGCGGCCCATGTAAGTACATGAGCATTCTTTGTACGAATAGCCGCCATACGAATTCGTCTATCACGGCCAGGGTGGACTGATACGATCACACCTTTTGGCCATATATTTCGAGGTAGACTTGAATCCACTATTAATACTACATCACTCAGCGCGAGTGGTCTTACCTCTGGGTTCCAACATTTTCTTACCACTAAACAAGGAAGATATTTCTTTGGTCAGCGAGACCAAAACATATCTGCTAATCGTAGAGCTATTCTCCACTATTTTCGTAAGAAGAATTCATCGTCAGTAAAATGTCCTGGAATGAGCGCTCCGAAAGATGTGCCAATCAAGAAATTATTCGGAGTCAAACTTTCTTCGTCCATGTGGTTTACAGATACATGAGTTAGTGGTCGGGAATTTATAATGTGTTCAACTTCGGCGCGTAAAGTTGATAAGAATTCTTCCTTAGGTGCTCTTTCCTTTAACACTGCTGACAGAGTAACCTTGACACTTCGTACCAGTCGTTCCCAACTCCCACCCATGTACGGAGTTGCTGGTGGAATAAAACGCCACTTTATTCTTCGGTTGGTCATTTTATTGCGCATAATGTCTTTATCTAGTCCGTTTATGGCATTTCGTAATTCCTTGTAAGCCCCTCTGAAGTTTGTTCCATTATTATCAGAATATATTGCAGTTGAAGTTCCCCGGCGTGCTATCATTCTTCTTATAGCCATGATTGCTGAATCCGTTGAAAGAGATCCGGCTATTTGTATGTGAACTGCGCGAGTTGTTAAACAGTTCATTAAAACTCCCCAACGTTTTTCACGACTTCGCTTGACAGTTACAGACATAGGCCCAAATAATCTGGACCGCAATACGTGAACGGACGTTGGTGATGTCCTAGCCTAGCAGGTGGCAAGTCTCCCATTCGAGGTATTTGGGGTTCCGCCTTTCGATTTCGACACCACTGACATCTTGCAGTTACCGATCTGACAGCCGGTCTAATTTAAATCACCTAGAACTTCTGACGTAATTCGTTCACCACCGTTTTGGAAGACCCATGACCCACCTTTTCATGATGATACTGTATTAACAACTTAGTGTATCGATGTCGGACATCTAATACGATGGGTGACTTCATTTCGTTCGATACTTCTTTAGCGGCAGTTATTCGTCCGTCTATTCTTAATAAATCATCGTTCATTAAAATGATCGAAAGGTTGGACAATCTACTATTCTTCGGCAATGGTTTTTTCTGTTTTGCAGCTTCTATTTCAACTGAAAAATGTTCTCGTTGAACCTAAAGCATCCATAGATGTTCAGATTCCTCCACTGTTTCCAGCGTGGGTTCTAATTGTTGTTTTTTGATCCATATTTTTGCAAAAAGCAAGACCCATGCTGTACTCCGAATGAGATTTAACCATTTGGTGAAACTATTCACGTTAGGCAACTCAGTAGGTGTGTCTTATCATAGGGCCCCTACATATTCGACTTTATTCTCTTCATCGGATTCTGCTAGCTCTTTGTTCCGCAGACGTGATGACCACTTTTCTCTCTCTTCATATAAAAACTGCGGTCTAAATAACCACCGGTTCATTTGCTCTTCAATACGTCCATGATCTTGGGTAGCATCACTTGCTGGGTTTTTTTCGTCGGAATCCATCTCCATTCATCAGCGTTTGTCAATTCTTCGTTCTCCCTAGGCCTATGTGCAAAAAAGGCATGGTATTTTCTAGGATCTGCTTTAATCTAACTCAGAGTATATCTAGAATCCGTCCTTAACACACGTTTACTTGCTTTTTCTTCATGTTTTTCTGTTATAGTTTTAGCGAGTCGACTACCTAGTACAGCTCCCTGTAGCTCCATCCTCGGGATGGATGTAAGTTTTAAATGAGCTACGCGACTTTTACCAGCTATGAAGGATGTAGTATACCCTCCATCGGGGAGAGAATACATCCAATAAGCTACTGCTGAATATGCCTGTTCACTCGCATCACAAAAAACATGTAGTTCCGTTTTAATCGGTTTCTCTCTGCTATTTGGATAGCACTTACGGAGTTCACAACGTCTAACTTTAGATAAACCTTGTATCCAGATCAGCCACCCTCTATATTCCTTGTCCAATAGTTTATCATCCCAAGCAATTCCACTTCACTAAACATCCTAAAGCAACAGTTTTCTCTAATGGTAGAGGGTGCTAACATACCTAAAGGGTCATAAACAGACATCATCATACGTAACATCTCCCGTTTAGTAGGTATCTCTTGTCCTCGTGCAATCATTTCGGGGATTCTTTTCAGAGATAATTCAAAAGAGATCATGTTTCTTGCGGGGTCCCATTTTAGTCCGCTCCACGGGTTGTTGGTCCATGGTGAGGGTAATTGCTCCTTTGGTTAGAGATTCTTAGATTACTTAGACACAGTCTAAGTAATCATCCACGTAATGATTGTGAATTATAGCCTTGACAGAGTCAGGCTAGAATTTCTCGAACTCTTGTGCGTTTCTATTTTCAATATACTGCTCAAAATGAGGAGAGCATGCAGCTCCGAAAACCATCGAAGTCATGGTATGCGTTTTCGGTTCACATTCTCTTTCCCATCCACGCCACAGAAATCGTTGCGAATATTGGTTATCCTTGCGAATCTTTACTTGTCGAAACATTTCTTTAATATCCCCCATGAAAGCTTTTCTTTTAGCCCAAAAAAGCATAAGAATTCCAAGTAACGGATGAACTCAGTCAGATCCAATCAGTAATTTGTCGTTAATAGAAACACCACGTGTTTCCGCAGCTGCATCGAAAACAAGCTGTAACTTTCCTGGCTTATTGGGACTCTCCACTCAAAAGTGAGGAAAGTATCAAGTGCGTCCATCAACGTCAGATGAATCAGTTTTTTTCTGGCGTAACCAGCAATTCCGGAGAATCATTTGCCCACAAAAATCAATTTTCCCATCTGTCTCTTATTCGATGTGTGCTTTTGATCAGAATTTCTTCCACGCGGTTTTCCTGTACACTTGTCCGATCCTTGACCGTTTCTCCGATCGATTCTAAACTGAAATTCAACTTTACAAGAGCGTGTAAATCGGCATCACCTACCTTTTGCCGAATCGACTCATTCCTTGTTTTCTCGTTTAATATAGCGACTATCTCTTCTGTTTTTCATTGTGATTGTTTCTGAAGATTGCCCTGTGCAACCCATCCCAACGCAGTCAGAGAAGCTGCTGGGTCGTTAATTGTCGCTGCTCGAACCTCGTTAGCTGTTATCAAATGCCAATGGTCTTGTCCAATAAGAATCTTTGGACTAACATTGCAGTAATAATTAATATCTAAACCTTGGAAATGATTTGGACCTTCCGTGTCCTTTTAATTTAACATCTGCACTGGTAAAGCTAAATTGACAATGGCCCGCGCGTCTCTAATTTCAAAACAATTCCCTCCATCTACACGACTTACTCTAAAATTAACTCTTTTACTCTCTTGTTCCGTTACTTTCATTCCCCTAATGGCTTGTAAAGTTAAAGTGACTCGATTGCCAATCGCTCCAATTTTATTGGCCAGACTTGTCTCAACTAACGTCAGTGTCGCTCCATCGTCCATCATCGCGTATGTAGAAACGCTTCCCTTTGGTCCATGGAGACGTACTGGAGTCACTTTTAATAAGGCTCGCAAACTTGACTTATTTAGTCTGTTTCTGCATCCCTCATAGCCACATGTGGAAACCTTACAGTACACATTGAAGTGTCCTCTTGACAAGCACAGAAAACATGCCATGTTAGATCGAATCCAATCTGAACTTCTATTTACAGGTATTTGTGCAAACTATTCACACTGTGATATATCATGTATTGTGCTATCGCAATGAATGCATCAAATATCTTTGCTATTTGTATTTCCACCATTTGCACGTTTAGGTTTAACTAATTCACTATCTGTTACGTCTATAGTTGCCAAAATAGCGTGTCGTTTTCTATATTCCATTCTTCTGGAAGAATGATACCCTTCACGAGGATTAGCTTGTCGGTTTTCTTGAGTCCTATCCCAACTTTCATAATTCTGGGGCGAAGACGGTCCAGCCCCACTTCATAGCTACCAGCTTCACAAGCCATATCTGCCTCTAAAATTAAAAAGTCTCAAAGTGTGACTAATGTTGGTTCGTCGCGATTTTTCCTATCATGTACAACACGGTGGCACATGTGTATCATTGACGTAGGTATTTTACATAGTATCTCTTTTGCTATTTCCGGACTATGCAAATAACCTACATGTTTTGCAACTTGCAATGCCGCTACACAATTTTTCAGTCTAGTCGCTTCAAGTCTTCTACAATCTTTTTGTGATTATACTAGGATTTCCATATCGAAGCTGTAATATTTCCATAACATATCGAATAGTGTTGGCTGTCATCATTATTGACACAACGGCTTTACGTGCCTCTCCCTTCAATGATTCGTAAAGGCGCGTTAAATTCTCCTATTCAGACAAACTACCCATTTGAGCTGATAGCTCAAAGGCGTGTTTGAAGCACGGCCAATCCAATTCATTTCCACACAAAAATGGGAGTTTCTTACTCATAGCCATATGATTTACAAGTTTCTGTGTAAGGTTATCAGACGTCTGCGTAGTTGCAAGAGCTTGAGTGATCGCACGTGTGAGTTCATCAATACTGCTGTTTCTAGATGGAGTTACAACAAGAGGTTCCTGTTCCATCGTTTCCGGATCGATAACTCTAGATGCTGGCTGTAAATTTTGCACACATTCAAGTACATCTCTATTTCTGGGTGCACCTTGATTTAAATCCAGATTCATGTGCGACTGTTCTTCCATTCCCTGTTCAGTAATTTCATCCAAACTTGCCTCGAGTCGCCTGTTTACTAACTCGAGCTCCATTTTCTCCCTTTCTTGTAGTGCGCGTACTCTAATATTCTTTCTCTGTTCAGCTGCTTGTAGCTCTAATGCACGTCGACGTCTTTCCAAACGTATTTCGGATGTCGACTCACGTGCTATCATTGCTTCCCGCTGAGGCCCAGTCAACGACTATGAAGAGGCAGGTCAAATAATGTTTTGAAAACGTTTCATGTTCCAAATACGTCCTTAAAACGTCTCTGGAACATTGTACGTTTGAGGAACGTTATTCGGACTGACTTAGGACGTTTTTGAGCCGTTCTAATAACGTTTGTGCCTACTGGGATAATAGTCGATATGGACCCAACAACAGAGTCATGACCGACAGGTTGTCGTGGCTCACCTTGGCCAGAAAATTGACTACCGCCTAGGAACTGTGCATTGTTTCCATTCTCAGTATTGGGACTGATAATTTCATTTCTATCAGTAAGGTCATAGTCGCTTGAATTCACGAGAAGCTGCCCCTTCCTCGACCCTGAGCACGATCCAACACTTGACCCACACCACGCGCCTGATCATGGCTCACGTCATCCGCTAAGTTACACTGATCTCAAATTACCACCTTTAAACCCCTAACAATAGTAGAACACTTCACTGACACTTCACTTTACACTCGTAGGGTTCCCATTCAGGTTCCCATGGTCCAACTTTCATTCGTAAGTTTAGGAACCCCCCAAACTCAGGTTCCCATAGTCCACACTACGTTCACCAAAACAGCATATTCACCATGTTCACCAAAACACTATGGTTCACCCTATGTTCACCAAACACTTTGATTCACTAGTTGAATTAGGGCAAACCCGCATCGAAGGCCCGCAACCTTCACAAAAGGTTCTTCACTCAAAAATGTTCAAATGCTTATAAATATGCAATGTATATATTCACCGACGCGTGTAAGATCTTTCTTCAGCCTCAAAAACGTCACTAACTAAAATCAATAATTTTCCTGGCTGCCAGGGACTCGCTCTCCCTCCCCCCCCTCTCTCTCTCCTTCCTATTCTTCCTCGAGGACGCGGTCATCACACATTGTCGCATTGAAAACCTTTTGCATTCAACAATCTAAATATTTTGAATCCCTTTATTCATAAATATCACTGACTTCTTCTTATATTCTCTTTCCTTTAAATTCTGTTGGCAACACGCACAAATCGAGCTCTTTTTTTAACTCTACGTCACACCGTGTTTACTGAACCCTCATTTGTAACTTATCCAACGCACCGCCAGACAGGGCTCAAAACGTGTACGTTTGCGTTTGTCTATGGAGGCATGAAAACACGCCATTTTTATGATTGAGTTCTGAAAAAGAAATATTAATACCAAAAATCTCTCGCCGTGCGTGGAGAATAATATGCAAAGTATGAAAGAAGACTTGTAGGATTTACTGTTTTATCCATCAAAAATAATATGAAAACAAAAATCCTATTTTTAGCATAACAACGCGTGATAGAGAAGAATGTCTGAAGAGAGGATTGTAGCTTTCTATTGTACGGTAATTCAGGAAATTAATATACATTTTAAAATGTTTATCGAAAATCGAGTGCGTAGCGCGAGTCTCACGATGAAAATGTGTACCGAGAATGTGTACCTCAAAGCCTACAGAGCTTGGAGTAATTTAATCTTAAACTATACTTAATTACGTCGAAAATTCAGAATATGAAGATGCATACAAATATTGGGATCAAAAAGAGATGTTTTTGATAAGGTTCCATTCAAGCATTTCAAGTGCAAAGAATAAGTAGCAGAGCCCGTAGCGCGAGATCCGACAGGCGCACTCAAATTTGCGAGGGAAGCGAGCCACGCGCGATGAAAATATGCGCGCCCGACAAGCAGATTCTTTTTCGTACCTTTTCTCCTTTTCTAAAAATTTTTCAGTTTTATTTTGAATGTTATTTTTTACGAATAAAACTATTAATAATTTTTTTCCTACCTTGTGTCGGTTTTTCAAAAATTTAATTTTTGTTATTTTGCATGTAATTTTTCACGATTAAAACAAAAACTACGCATCGTATCAAAAAATGATTAATAACAAATTTGTAGCTCTTTTTTTAGTTAAACAACTTTTGTCAATTTTTTTTCGTAGCTTGTGTAAGTAAGTAAGTATACCATTAAGCCATTGTGTAATTGTGTAATTGTCCAAAAATTTAATTGTTTTATTTTTATTATGTTTTTTCACGAATAAAACAAAAACTACGCGTCCTATCAAAAAGTGATCAATAAAAAATGTATATATCTTTTTCATATGCACAATTTTTGTTTCTTCATCTTTTTTCATATCTTGCATAGTTTGAACGCAAAATGAAATTTTAGATTTTTCATTATTTTTTGTGCGGTCAAGATTTGAATTTTCGATTTTTCAAGAAAATTCAAAAAGTTGATATGATAATCTTGTAGGGCTTTCAAAAGTCAATGTTTTTCTTCTCTTGACTTTTTTCAAATCGGGCGTTGCTTCTCTTAAAATTTTCATTTTCGATTGATTTTTTAAACTTTGTAAATGGTATAACTCTAATAATTTTCTTTTTATCGAAAAAACTCATGAAGTTAACTTGTTCGGATTTCTGAGTACTACAAATATACGTACATAAAATTTTTGAATCTTGAAAAAAATAGTTTCAGAAATTTTGAAAATGCTCTCACTTTTTGAATTTTTATCTGAAATGGTTGATTAACGAACTCGTTCTTTCTTTGAAAACCTAAAAAGTGTGCCAAATCGTGGCAGCGTGGAGCCTCTCAAAACGTGGAGATCCGTTGACAAACTGTAGTGTCAAATGTCGGACAATTCTGATACTTTCTCAATCATAAATGATGAGGATGTAATCATTTTTGAAATAATTAAGATATAGTTATATTCGCAATCAATATTTATTTTCATCAAAAAAGAATCAATTATTGTATAGTAGATTAAATCACTGCACATATTTTACAAAGATTTTTTTATCATAAATCTTATCGTAATCATTAGATAATATAACACGTTTTCTTCAGAAAGATAATTAAAACCAATGTGTTTCAATTACTGTTCAAATGAAATAAATTTCCATTATCTTTACATGAAAAACTTCGTTATTTTTTGTAAAATGTCCAGAGTATTATAGAGGCACATATACTCATTCTAGGAATGCAAAAAATATTCGTTAATGGAGTATAGAGAACATCAAAATAATGTTTCCGTTTTGAAATTTGTTTATGCGAAAGTGAATAAGTTAAGTTTGACTTATTAGGTATTAATGTTGATTTTTGTACACTCAAAGGTATATTTTTCAATGTAATGAACAACAAATGAGTTTTTCTCTAATAATAGAGGTTGAGAACGCTATATTGATAAACGCTAGCCAGACCAAACATTAAAATGAACAACGTATTCACTGATTAGGCAAAAAATAGCTTGTCTACCCTGGTACTGCGCCACTTAGCACCAATTCGACTATTATCATTTTTTTTTCGACAAAACACGTTTCAGGTCTTCGGAGAATAGAAATAAGTATCATGACAAAATATCATTGAAATTAACATATATTACAATATTTTCACGATTGAGCTATATAATTATTCGTATCTATATGGATGCTCTGTAAAATGTTTAACAAATAATTGTTGAAGGTATAATTAAGTCTTATTACTAAGAATATGGGATTTATAAATATTTAATACTAAACATTTAATTAATGGCCAGTTTAATCAAACTTTTCCTCATATATTTTAATTTTTCTAATTTGAATTAAATCAATCAGAATCTTAGGGATAGTTGTTTCGATGAATGTCTTTATTTAAAACCTGTTGTTGAAATGACATGTATTTAAAAATTTGCATTTATAAATTATAACACATATCTATAATTTTTTGAAAAAAAATAATGAACTGTTTTAATAAAATTGACACCTAAAAATTTATATATTTGCCAGCATAAAAATGGGGATGTTTTTCTGCAAAATTTATAAAAATAATTTTAAATATAATAAATTTTGGAAGCTTTCTGCATCCTGTCAGTGGCAATATAAATCTCGAACTTCCTTATAAAACAGATTTTACAGCAGCAGCCATACATTCTTCTAACCACGAATATCACGATTTTGATTCAAATATATAGAATGCCAAACCAAGATAAATTCCAGAATTCTGTAACAATCAGGCTTGACGAGAGGGGGGGGGGGATAACGGGAAAATTCTCCCCGGGCCCGGAGTTTTCGAGGGGGCCCGGATTTTCCGGCACACTTAGAAAATAAATTTTTTTTAAATAAAATTATTTATTAATTATATTGATTGCGATTATGATTATTTCAACAAAAAATAATACTATACATACATACATTGATTAGCAGTTCGAACTCGAAAGTTCATTGCCTCACTACCCGATTTGGGTAGTGTTTCGAGGTGGATATTTACTACCAATGTGGGCCCACCACACCCTCGACGGGCCAACAGCATGCAGTATTCCTGAACGGTCACCCATCCAAGTACTAACCACGCCCAACAATGCTTAACTTCAGTGATCTTACGAGAACTGATGTTTTCAGCGTGGTATCGCCGTTGGCAAAAATAATAATATGGAAGCATAAAAGCTTCCTGCATTAGCCTGAATTCTAAATTTTAAAAATTAAATATAGGGGCCCGTCATTCCCACACCCTGGGCCTGCTTTTCCTTTCTGCGAGCCTGGTAACACTTTTACAATAAATAAGTTTTAGCCCCAAAAAATAGACTTTTCCAGGCTGACCCGGCTGCAAAAACGGTCATGAAAAATGTGTTTATTATGTTATCGACTATCTGTACTTGTCAGTAATCTAATTGTTAACACTGTGTCATAGATAATTACATTTCGATAAAGGGGATGACTTCAAGAGAATTTGTCGTCCATTTGGGTCGAGGAGTAAAGTCAAGCCAAAAAATTCCTCTCACCAAATTGATTTTCAAACCAAAGATTTTATAACAGACTAAAGAAATCTAAAATTATCTTAAGAAATGGAACTGGTATCATAGAGATGTAATAAAATGAGGCGTATGTTACATTTCAACGTCACATATGCTTACGTACAAATTTGAGAAATTCAATTCAGAATAAATCACAATTTAATTTCCTATTTTGAGTTAAACATTCAAATTTAAGGACATTATGACAAATTATTTTGGTCATACGTTCAATATACATATTTATTTAGTTAAAAAACTTAAAATAAACCGACGTTGTGACCCTTCTTTGGGTCTTTCTCAAGGTCAAAATTACAGAAGAGTTTATATCCGATCTTGGTTGCGTCCCAGTGGGCACGAAATTTAAGAACGTAAGTGGAACGTTCTAACAACGTTCCTTGGACGTACAAGTCAAAAGACGTTATTTGAGCGTTTTAAAAAATGTCCTAAGTCAGATCAAATAATGTTCTGAAAACGTTTCATGTTCCGAAAACGTGCTTAAAACGTCCCTGGAACGTTGTATGTTTAAGGAACGTCATTCGGACTGACTTAGGACGTTTTTGAGCCGTTCTAATAACGTTCTTTAACGTTTGCGCCCACTGGGGTTCCATATCGTTGGAGTGTGTGTGCAAAGTATCCCATTGCTCAAATACGTAGCAGACCACACACAGTATAAATCCAAAATTTAAGACAAAGTCTCAAATTTTACGTTGAAACGTCGGCTTAGTTTAAGTTTTAACTAAATAAACATATACATTGAATGTATGACCAAAATAATTTGTCTTAATCTCTCTAAATGAGATAAATCTTCATAAAGAAAAAAACGTTCAAAGAAAGGGTGAAATTTGAGACTTTTTCTTGAATGTTTAATTTTTGTGGTCTGTCACGTACTCGAACAATGGGATACTTTACACACATACTCCAACGATATGGAATGAGAAATGAAACCAAGATCGGATATACTCTTCTGTAATTTTGACCATGAGAAAGGCCCAAAGGCGGGTTGAAGCGTCGGTTTATTTTGAGTTTTTTAATTAAATAAATATATATTTAACGTATGACAAAAATCATTTGTCTCAATCTCTCTAAATAAGATAAATCTTCATTCAAATTTAACCACGAAATTTTATGAAATTAAAATAACCAACAATCTACTGATCAAAGGAATAGAATTGTCTTCGAATATAAGTGATTAAGAAAGAAAATTAAGAGAATTTTGTCTTCGTTTTTGAGAAACGCTGAACTTGTATAAGAAATTAAAAAATGGAACGAAATCTTCTGCCCAGAAAAAAAATTTCACCCAACTATGAAAAAAGGTTAATCAGGGTTGCCAGATAACGGAACTCTAAAGGCTTCGTTTTTATGGTTGGAAATCACCAGATATCGACATGTATAGCTATTCTTATAATTTAATTTTCTTGACACGAACGTGGAAAACGCGGCTTTCGTACCTCGTCGAACATTGCGAAAATGGCCAAATGCAGCACACTATGGTGTAATATTTTCCATAAACCAATCACCAAGACCAAAATAAATTTACCCTTGTGTAGAGTTATTTTCGTCTCCGTGATTGGATGAATGACTGCCAAGTGAATTTAGTTTCGTATCGGTGATTGATTAAAACTATACACTGGAGAGGTTGGAAAACGTAAAACAGTACTCCCATCTTTTATCGATCGTGTTTGACAAATAAATATTGAGGTTACGTGTTCATTGTTATTTGTTGGGTCCAGTCGGGTCTTTGTCATTACTCGTTACCCAAGCCGTCAATTTCTAATTTAATGTTCCGAAATCAATTTTGCAGGCTGTAAATTGTGAAAAATGCTGGTCCTTTTTCGATGATTTTATTGTAGGAGCTGCTTGTTCCCCCTATCAGGTAAAAGGAGTTTGAAACGCAAGTGGTAATTAAAAAGAATTCTTTCCTTCACTTTCACTTATGTGGACATATACTTTTTATAATTTTTTTTTCTTTTAATAAACTTTACATGATTTAAGAATTCAATATAAATATATTATGTATTCTAAATAGTTACCTAACTTACGGTTTCGATCGAGGTATGTCCGTAAATTATCCATCCTTGTAGTGTAACAGGCGTAAGAGTTGATCCTGGTCAATAGCGATGATATGCCCTTCAAAGTACTCCCCTTTGGAAGCCACAACCTTCCTCCAGCGATCCTCTTACTTCCGGAAGCACTCCTTAAGGTCCTTTATCAGAATGAGTTTACGGTTCTGAATTTTGAGGCCAAACGCTTGAATACTTTTGTCTAATCTTTTGCATGCGTCATCTAAATATTAATATCTCGTCTGTCTCAGAGCCGGGTTTTCAAAAAAATGTTTATATTTTGTTTAACAATCGAAAACAAAAGTACAATAGCAGTGACGCTCAATGTTAGCTGTCTCTGTGTTTTCGCCGCGTGCTCATGAATCCTTGGCGAACGAGACGAGGCAGATACCCCGATACGAGTTGAATTATCTGGAATGGATGACCCTTTCATTGTTATGCGATTAAGGCTGGGTAGGAAAATTGAAATTATGAAATCATGGATTAATTCAATTTTAATCAGCTGAATTAATTTACTTATATAATTAGAAGAAAGTAAAAAAAAATCATGAAAATCGGTTAACATTTGCAGTAATAATGGAAATCTTGAGGTAATAAATAACTTCTGTGCATATACACTATTCATTTTTAAAAAAATGAGCGCAGCAGATTCAGAAAACATGAAAAATGTATCATTTTTAGCAGTTCAGTGGACCTGGAGCCTACAATGTTCAACCGATTCGTCTAAAAATGTCTGAATTAATTGACGTGTATATGGAAATTTCATACATGGGAAATAGACTGGAAAGATAACTTTTCCCTAATCTGAATATTTGAAGGGTGAATTTCCGAAAGGATACAAACACCATTTTGAGAATTTTGTAGGAAAAACGAAAAACGTTATTAGGTTCTGAGAATATGGAAGAAGAATTTTTACCCATCAAGCCTGTAAGATTTCTCAAATTTTGACAGTGAGTATAAATCCAATTATTATTCTACAAAGAAAGCTAAACTTAGTCCCCAAATAGTGCAGTGCGAAACTGAGAACTGAAAAAGCTCATTCAAAGAAGTTATACAATTCGGATAAAATAGAGGGAATATGCGAAAAATCTTCTCGTGAAATATTATATTCAAGTGGATTATGAATACTTATAACCCATTAGTACATCGGAAAAAGCTGAAAGTAATAATTGAAAAAGGGTTTAAAAATTCTTCGGTAACTACAAAACCAAGATCATGGCTTCAATCAATTCAGTGTTACCATTTGAATAAGTTATCATGACAATATAACCAATGTCACTGTAATTTCGAGAGAAAAATCAAGTTTAAGATGTACGTTATGAAGATATAGGTAGTTCATATCATACTTTATGGTGACGTTTTTAATTTTTAAAAAACGTTCACAACTTCAATTTCAAACAAAAATTATATTATATACGATAAAACTATACAAAAACTGAGTTGTTTATTACATTGAGAATTTCACAAAGTACACTGCACACAAAAAAACTACTCATAATTGGTTCATGCCTTTCTGGAAAATTTCTTTTAGTTTCACAAACTACAAAATTATTGATAGTCAAATTCACCGAGAACAATTTTTTCGTATATTTTGTGCAGTCTTTTGAAATTTTCTATTTTTGTAACGCCTGCACGGAATGTTCGCTTTTCGAGGCATGTATAGCGAGCGGAAAGTGGCTACTTCCGAAACCGTGTTAAAGAGCAGGTATAAAAAGACTATCTCTAGCAGCTGTGCTTTCGTTCTTTGAGCAAGATTACTTTTTTAGTTGATGCGCTTGCGTACTTTGAGCATGATTACTTTTTCTAGCCGCTACGCTTGAGCATTTGGATTTAAAATTACTTTCCAGGACTGCATACCTTACTTCATTATATTTTGACGCTTGAAAGGCTGATTGTTAGTAGCGAAATGATAAGGTGCCATAAATAACTCATAAAGTACCGATAAATTTCCATAAATTAGTGAAAATTTCTATAAATTTTGAAATTTTTTTACTTTTCCCGGAAAGCTATGGACACAATAAATTTTCGGAATTTTATAAATATCCAAAATTGCTCGTAATTTCTGATACTCGAAAATTTCCGGAAATTTTCACTAATTTTTGATAATTTTACTATAAATTTAAAGAATTTCCGAAAAAAAAATTTTTTTGGTATTCAAATCGAAACTTCCAAGAATTTGTTACAAAAAATATCATCTGCGACAAATGCTGAAAGTAGGCAAATGTAACTCTTATTATCAAGTTTACAGTACTTGTCATTGGCTCGTCTTTGGCTCGTTTACGGTTCACCCCAACTGACCTCCGATTCGCCTATAACTCCCCTTTGATTCGCGTCTGGCCCGTACAGCAAACTTCACACTCGTGTGGAACTGCCTACTTTCTGTACTTGTAGCACAATATAATACTTTTTAAAACTTTTCAGTGTTAAAAATGCAAATTTCAAAATTTATTTCAAGAAAATAACAGCCACGCCAATTTTTTCAAATTTTCAACACTAGAACTTGGAAACGTATTTTTATTTGAAACCTTCAGAAGAATGTTTTCAGTTTTGCCTGTCATTGAATAAATCACCGATATTGTTTTTGTCAAATTAGTTTTGACGTCAGGCTTCATGTTATTACTAAATATCGCAAAAAAACTAGAATAAAAACCTGCCTTTGTTCTCGAAGTGTAATTCTAAATATCGATACTAAAAACATCGCCATTAAACGATACAAAGACCATGAAGACTTATGAAGTCAGAACTCGAGATATTTTTCTTTAGTTACTATACCAGAAGTTTAGTGAAATGAGCATCCTTCACCAACGTGTCTGAATTAAATCATTCATTTGTCACAATTAAATAAATAAAATCAGGATTTATTATAAAAACATGTTTTTTTTAATCTCCAAAATGATAAGTTCCATCCCAAAAGCTTTGTCATTTTGTGTTTTAGTACTTTCTGTTCTTGGCATGACACATGTCAGCGCAGATTATAGAGAACTTTTGGAAGAACTAAACCTGGAGAAAATGTATCACGTGATGGGACCAAAAGAGCTCTTGTTAACATTTTCAAACAAAACAAACAGAGAGTTAATATCTGATGAAGCGTGTAAAACAGATATTTTAGCTTACAAAAGTGGACTTGAAAAAAAAGAAATGTGGGCTTTAAGAAGTTAATATTTACACCATAATTTCTAAATATGACTTAACTGTTACATAAATGTTACATGTTCTGTAAATTTAAGAGTTTCCTTACAGTCTTTTATATGAAAATTTATTATATCACCATTACATATATGTTATGTAATTGTTACGAAACTTTTACGCAACGCTTATGTAACCGTTAGAGAACAAAATTATATCACTTTTATTCAGAGAGCATTATTTAGTCTCATAAATGTTGCTGAAGTTATAAATATGTACCATTTTTCTAACTTTTATATAACAATTTAACAATAATAACTTTTATCACTATTTAATCTACATCTTATTTTCTCAGTGTTGGATGCCTCATCAAAAATACCACCAGGCATTTTGATAGGCAATGTAATAGAAATAGGCATGTATGATGAGTGCATGGAAGTTCATGTAAATAAGAGTGGCAGCGAAATTCGTGGCAATCATTGCACGCACGTTCTTCACTTGTCGTACAAAAACAAAACTCTTCCCATCAATCCTTTATTGTCGATTTGCATGCCAGTATCCTGTCAGGAGAAAGATTTGAGTAATATTGTACACAAAAGAATGGAGGATACAGGAAGCTTCCAAGCTTATAACATTACTTCAATTGAGGTTCACTGTTCTGACGTACATGTTCGGGATCCGACAGGCGCCATTATAACAGCGTGAGAATGAAGTTATATTAAATATCACGCAGGTGTTACATAAGTATTACCTGAGTTCTTAATGTCACTTCTATTTCATTTGCATAACGTTAATATAAAACAGTCATCTTAAACCGTTATATAACAGTTCAAAAAAAGTTTCATCGCCGTCATATGTATATTTCGAACATTTATATAAAAGTGATACATCAGTTATAGAATAGTCATGAAAAAATTATACAACAGCTTAATTACTGCCGGTTACGTACAAAAGTTCTACAATAACTTATTATGCACAATGTATATAGGGTGAAAAAGTTATACACCAATTATATAACTATTTCAGAACAATTTTATGTCGGTAATTACAAACCTGTTTGCGAATATGTTACATAACAGTACTATGACAGTTATATGAACAATTTTTGGTAGTTTTATAACAGTTCTACAAGCATTTCATCACTGTTCCGAAACAGTTTTATATAATAATCACGTAACATTCCTACAACAGTTGAATAACATCTCATGATTTTGATAATACATAAAGTAAGAGGTTTTCCTCAAAATAGAATGAAATATGTTAAAATTAATTTCAGATCATTATATATTATATTATAAGATAATGTTCACAGCGTTTTCGTGGTATTGGTAATAGAGGAACTATAGTAATTGAGCACTAATTTTATGTTTATTCCAACTTCGTTCATAGGACAACAAAGCGGTAGTGCGTATTTTAGTGGCGGTTTTACGTATACTGGTGTCATCTCGAAAGACAGATTTCGACTGACTAACGTTGGACGCGGCTCGGCCGACTGTCCGAGAACGCACGACCCTTGCAGATGGGCCCCAAGAGCGTAATAAGAAAAAGGTGCACAGCTTCCATACCAATTATAATCTTGTAGCAATCACAAACATACCGGCCACCTTGTGAGCTCAGCAAAAGATCGCAACGACATTCTTCAAACAATTCGACAAAATAATAATAATGACGTAGATTAACACTAATTCATTAATCTATGTTTCGTTGGAAATAGGCAACAGTAATAATTGCGAAATCGGGCGCACAAACTCAGATTGCGCATTCTTGACATGAACAACGCGGACCATTCCATCTCTTCCTAGAATACATTGAGTAACACGTGCCAATTCCCACTTAGCGGGGGGAAGATTAACATTTTTAAGTAATACCAGATCTCCAACTTTAAGGTTGGGGCGCTGTGAAAACCACTTGGTTCGCTGTTGCAACGATTGAAGATAATCACGCGACCGTAAGCGCCAAAAATGCTCTAAAATTCTCCGATAAAATTGCCAGTGAGACAAGAGGTTTTCATTTACATTAAATACAGAAACTGTAGGTACAATTCCTAAAGCAGATCCACTCAAAAAATGCCCAGGAGTGAGCGCTTCGTAGTTTTCCGAATCATCATTGACAGGCACGAGGGGGCGATAATTCAAACAACATTCAATCTGGCACAAAAGAGTTTCGAATTCTTCAACAGACGGAGTAGAATTCGCCAATAATTTGCGCAAGTGCAGTTTAACACTTTTAACCCCAGCCCCCCTTAACCCACCAAAGTGTGGTGCGATGAGAGGGATAAAATGCCAAGTTGTGTCATCTAAGGCTAAATGAGAAGCTGAATTTGAATCAATGTATAGAATTCTTGAAAATAAAACAAGAATTCAACGACCAAATTTGGACAAACACCACAAAATGCTCCTATTGCAATTCCTAAACACACAAAAATTTGTTTCTTTGCACAAAAATAAAAAAGAGGAAAGAAAAATGAGAAAGCAACATTTGGTTGTCAGGTATCGAGGCGATAGCGTCGTTATTTCGTCGCTGTTCCTACCTGCTCTAATTTTTCTTGCCTTGATAAGGGTACTGTGTGAGCACCGAAACGTTGGTAAATATTGTGCATGCTTTCATATTGTGATTTGATAATAATAAAAATAAAAAAGACGAATGAAATAAAAAAGGGAAGGAAGGGGATTCGGTTGGTTGCCTTCTCATTCTTTTCCTCTTTTTTATTTTTGGGCAAAGAAACAAATTTTTTTGTTTTTAGGAATTGCAATAGGAGCATTTTGTGGTGTCTTTCCAAATTTGATTGTTGAATTCTTGTTTTATTTTCAGGAATTCTATACATTAACTTGATTATTGGACGTTAAATGGGATTTTGAATTTGATTTTAATCTAATTTAAAATTTCTAAATTTAAATTTGAATCATTCTGCAAAGTCCGGAAAGCTTGCGAAAGCTCTCGATCTGCATTGCGAAAATTCGGCCCATTCTCGCTGTACACATCAGTAGGAATTCCTCGGCGTGAGGTAAAGCGTCGGAATGCGGCTATAACAGAAGCGGTACTACAATCGTGTACTGATTCGAGATGTATCGCTTTGGTACAGAAGCAAACGAAAATTGAGATCTAAGCCTTATGCGACTTTATTCCATGACCTGAACTTGAGCGAACCAGATAAGGACCTGCATAATCAATTCCAGTGTGAGAAAAAGGACGTGATGGAGTGACTCTTAGAGTTGGAAGGTCACCCATAAGTTGAGTTTCCGTTTTAGCTTTATCGCGTGCGCACACTACACAACGATGGACAATTGTTCTAATCTCATTTCGTGCGCCCTATGTTTAGGCAAAATTGCGGGGGATTCTTGATAAGCTAATAACTTTGATTGACGCAACCGGCCACCAAGACGAACAACGCCATGACGATCAAGAAAAGGATTGAGCTTTTTCAAAGGAGATTTTGTTGTTAGTTTTTTACCTGTCTTTAAAGAAGCAATATCGCGATAAAAAATCTTTGCCTGAGCATAGCGTGCCCAAAATACAGAGGCTTCACGAATCTCATCAGCAGATAAAAATCTAGGGAGGACAACTGTTTCTTTAAAAACCTTGACCGCACGCAAGACGTAAACGGTAACGCGAAGTAAGCGAGCCCAGGATGATTCTCGTGAAAGCAACTTTGATTGACAATCCTTCTCCTTCTCAACGGTATTAGCCTCAGCGGCAGCCAATTGAGTAAGAACCAAATTCTCCGACCCCGGTCCGAGAGTTTGGTTGTTCCTCTGAGGCCAAGTTTCCCAAGAGCTAGAAAGCCACATTGGAACCTTCCACCAGAGAGAAAAATTGACTAGTTCATCTGCTGTAATGCCACGCGATGCGCAATCAGGTGGGTTTTGTTTAGATGGAATGTGATTCAAGGAAGTCGAAGGCATAGTAGTTTGAATTGTAGAAACTCGGTAAGCGCAAATACTGGCAACGTAACTGGTTGTTTCTGCAGCCAATCATAAACTATGGTAGAATCCGTCCAGCAGAAAATAGACACATCAACTAATTGGAGAGAAGAAACGACAAACGGAATGAGTTTTGTCAAAAGAGCAGCAGCACATAACTCAAGGTTTGGAATACTTATTGTTTCAATTGGAGCAACCTTAGTTTCAACCATAAGAAGCCTAACTGAGATCTGACCTCCTTATGAAACAATACGCAAGTAGACAACAGCAGAATAAGCTAATCGAATTGCGTCAGAAAAGCCGTGTATTTCAATAAACTCATTATCGTTTCCTTGAGACGTGCATCTGGGAATTAAAATGTGCGACAATGTATACAGTTTCGAACGCAACTCCTGCCATTCCTGAACCAGGTCAGGGGGAACTGGTTGATCCCAGTCAAGTTTCTGTAACCAAAGATTCTGAAGCAAAACCTTAGCAATGATCACAACTGGAGCCAACCATCCCATAGGGTCATACAGTTTGGAACCGCTGACACCAACGACCGTTTGGTACAGGCTTCTTTAGGAAATTCCGAAATTTGAAAGCGAAATGCATCCTCTGAAGGAATCCACAATATCCCAAGAACTTTGAATCCTGGATAATCATCAAAACGCATCGCCATCGCTAAACCGTGTTTCGATGGATTTAACCCGATATGTAAGTCAGAACAATTGCTAAACCACTTACGTAAGCGAAAACCGCCTGAGGAGGCCAATTGAATAAGCTGATCTCTCAACACAATAGCAGAAGGCTTATCTACTCCCCCAAAGAATAAATCATCCACATACGTCTCATTCGCAAAAACTGGACTTAGTCTTTTCATCTCCAGCCAGTTGAAGTAGAACACAAATCGCGAGATATGGGGAACAAGCCATCCCATATGTAAGAGTGTTCAGCTCAAAGATCTTAGTAGGTTCATCCAGTGTCTCACGCCAGAGAATACACTGAAATTTGCGATCAGCAGGATGGACCCAAATTTGTCGAAACATGTGAGCAATATCCGCGCACAAAACGTACGGATGTTGACGCCATCGTCATAGAATAGAACATACGACATTTTGGAGTTTCGGTCCTATGTGCAAACAATCATTTATAGAAACGTTAGTAGATGTAGGCCTAGATGCATTGAATAAAACTCTCAGCTTCATGGTTTGACTATAGTCGCGAATAACAGGATATATATATATATATATATATATATATACCATTAAACCATTTCCCTTTCAGGGTAGGCGTGACACTACCCGATTCGGGTAGTGTTTCTAGGTTTTTCTTGTAGTTATAAATAACTACAAGTGTGGGCTCACCACACCCACGATGTGCCAACAGCACTCATGTCAGTATTCTTGAATGGTCACCCTTACAAGTACTAACCGCGTCCAACGCTGCTTAACTTCAGTGATCTGACGAGAACTGGGTTTTTCAGCGTGGTATGGCCGTTGCAGAATAAACAATCTGAAAGAATAATTATTTGCAATTTGACCAACATCGGATATATGAGAAGAAGTCGCATTTTTATCTTCCAATTTAGGTGTTCTTACATCAGATACACTTTCTAACAACCTTGCTTCATCTAAATGAGAAACGGAATTGTCCCGATCCCGATGCAAAAGAGAGTGATGGGATTTTTGGCAATTAACACAAACCCTTTTACTTTGACATACACGTCGAAGGTGGTTTCCTAAACAATTGAAGCAACGAAAATTCGAACGAACATACTCATTTCGTTCCCCTACGGATTTACTTTTAAATACAGGACACATATAAAGATTATGCTCCTCTTTGGATAGAGGAAAATTCCATTTCAATTTCTATGAACTTTGAAGCGCGTTAATTTTTGGCCGGCACGACGACGAAGGACCGACACTTTTACTATCAGGCCGTTTTTTTACATTTTCTGTAGCTTCCAGGGTACGAATGCGCGAATCGAAAAAATGTTTAATTGATCTAGAGAGGAAGGATCCTTTGTATCAGCCGTTGACATCTACCAGCGATCTCGCGAAGTTTGATCTAAATACTAATTAAAAGAAAAACGAAAAAATCGTTCCCCTCATCGATCGGTCGATTTAAATTGCTTAAAGCAGTTGTTATGGTCATAATTACATTACGCATTTTCTTTAGGCTATTCAGCCAATCCGACGTTCTATCAGGCATTTCGACAATTTTTCTCAAATAATCATTAATCAAAGATTTACAATTATCATAACGCGTTTCTAAATTATGCCATATTGTTTGAAAGTTATCAGCTGTGCCTGTTTGATTTTGAGCAACAACTTTTGCGTCTCCTGTGAGACTTGCCTGTAAATAGTGTAAGCGCTCCGCGTCCGAAAAAGAATCATTTTTAATTACGAGTGAAGTGATTAAATCACGAAACGCAAGTCATTCACTATACATACCAGAAAAAGTTGGCATTGAAATCGTTGAAAGTTTAGGGTGTCGATCGACGTCCGGCTTTTCCTGCTTACCTTGAGGCGTTCCACTGTGTCACTCATCAGGAAGATACGATAAAATATAATCGATGACTTCTTCATAACTTTCTTCCATCCTAGCAAACGAATCGAGATCGTAGACATCAAGTGTGTGCTTTTGCCTACACCTTTCCCACAACTCTTCAAGTTTCGACAGGCGTCCAAGTAACAACTGTCGAGGCGGATTTTCATTTGCCATAAGGCTGTCAGAAATGCAGTTGATGGATGCATAAAGCGTATCTTGTTCCTTGAGGACTCGGGGATAATTAGGCTCCTTCATTGTAACGGTTAAGCGTCCAAACTCAAAGTTCAAAACACAATTAATAGACAAGATGTCTATTCCTTGACGAAAAAGCGGGTGTGTCGCCAGCTTCCATGTATAGTCAAAAAAAAAGGAACAGCGCAATATGGCAAGACTCAAAGGCATGCTTACACAAAGAGCTTACGACGCACAAGAGGCAACTCTTTTACTCGCACTCACACACGACACTTTTCTTTTTCAACACTTCGGCTCGTGAGGACCATGTTTATAGCGTTTTCGTGGTATTGGTAATAGAGAAACTACAGTAATTGAGTACTAGTTTTATGTTTATTCCAACTGCGTTCACAGAACAACAAAGCGGCAGTGCGTATTTTAGTGGCGGTTTTACGTACACTGGAGTCATCTCGAAAGACAGATTTCGACTGACTAACGCTGGACGCGGCTCGGCCGACTGTCCGAGAACGCACGACCCTTGCCGAAGGGTCTCAAGAGCGTAGCAAGAAATTGTGCACAGCTTCCATACCAATTGTAATCATGTAGCAATCACAAGCAGATAATATAATAATGATTTTGGTCGCAGAAAATAGTTATTCTCGAATACACATATAAACTCACTATCATACAACTGCTCAGGAAATGTTATGTAACTATGACATAACTGTTATTTAACGGTTATGCAACTAATAAATAATTGACATATATGCCCAGTGGGCACGAAATTTAAGAACATAATTGGAACGTTCTAAAAACGTTCCTTGGATGTACAAGTCAAAAGACGTTATTTGAACGTTTTAAAAACTGTCCTAAGTCAGACCAAATAATGTTCTGAAAACGTTTCATGTTCGAAATACGTCCTTAAAACATCTCTGGAACATTGTATGTTTGAGGAACGTTATTCAGACTGACTTAGGACGTTTTTGAGCCGTTCTAATAACGGTCTTTAACGTTTGTGCCCACTGGGTACCTACAAGCTTACTACTGCAGATATTATAACTTTAAATATCAAAAATTAATATAACATTTAACATTTTTGTATATTAATCCTATCACAAATTTTGATGTGTTTTTCAGGACTATCATTGCCGCCATTTTTCTTCTTCTCCTAATTTGCATGATTCTGGATTTACTTCAAAGAAATGGAATTCTTGATATTGAAATTCCAAAAGTTTTGCGTGAGATATCTTTACATAAGAGCACAATGGATATTTTTAGTATGGAAGATAGCCCAGGTTCTATATCAGCTCTTCATGGCATGCGATTTTTTAGCACATACGTTATAATTTTAGCACATGGTATTGCCATTCGGGCAGGAAGTCTGCATGCTAACAATATAGACTTAGCTTACGTAAGTATAATTGAGGGACCGGATATAATAACCACCTTAACGCTCGTGCACGTCAAAAAGTATTGTCCGCGGAGCGAATTGTGCAAGTTGTTCAAATTTGAGTGTGGATAGTCCATACTTATAGAGAATTTTATTGTGCATCTTTTTCGTATGGCAACCAAATTCGAGGATTGTTTCGTTTTTTAGTTATTTGAGGAAAACGGAATTTTTCGCCGAAAAAAAATTCAATACCTTTTAGCGTTTAACTCGCCATATCTTTTCCGGGAATTGAATGATATTTTTTCTTTAAAATTTTATGTAACATTCTTGAACATATTCAACGACTGTTAGAGTGTTTACGAAGTTCGAAAAACATTTTAGGGCCGTCTAGTGGATTAAAAAAATATATTTTCTTTAAAATCTTGGATGCATATACGAAAAAGTTGTGTGAGGAAGTTTCAAATTTTTACAACTTCCAGTGAGAAAAATGTGAGAGCGATGTGAAAATTATGTAAGGCGCGCTGTAGTCGACTTCGATCGCAAAAACATAGCGGGGCGGCTTGGCGTACCTATAACCGTGAAATTTAACTAGAGATATTGCTGGTGACGCTTACTGCTTATTTTAAATTTTGCAATGAGAGGATTTATCCTTGACATGCAAGAAATACTGAAACACGTTTTTTTAACGATTGGCATACTAAAGTCATTTTCAGAAGTATAGGAATATAGCAAGTATAAATCTCGTCCGACACGAGTGTAAACGAATGCATTATTTTTCCGTACGGACTAAGAAGTCAAGCGCAGCACGCATCCAAGATTTCGAAGAAAATATTTTTACAAATTCACTACACGGCCCTGAAATTTTTTTTGAACTTCGTAAACACTTTAACAGTCCTAGAATGTGTTGAAGAATGTTACATGAAATTTTCAAGAAATAATATCAGTTCACGACAAAGATCTGGCGAGTTGAACACAAAAAGGTATTGAGTTTTTTTCGGCGAAAAATTCCGTTTTCCTCGAATAACTAAAAAACGAAACAACCCTCGAATTTGATCGCCTTCCAAAAAAGTGCGCAATAAAATTCTATACAAGTATAGACTGTCCACATTCAAATTTGAACAAATTTTTAAATTTGCTCCGCGGCAATACCTCTCTGCGTGTTCGAGCGCTAAGGTGGTTATTGCATCGGACCCTTCCATTCAGTCGTTGATTTTTAGCCTAGAAATTGTATAATTATGATAATAACATTGCAGCAATATATTAACAAATTTTAATAGGTTTTACAATACCATTTTTTTAAATTTGCAATTACGTGGGTTTTCCGAAAAGTATCCGCCCTTGTGGTGCACCAAAAGTCTTGATATCGTTTAACTTTTAGAGGATACTTGAATTTGGCAAACAGCCAGATTTCACAGGGATCCAGGTCCGGTCTGTGTAGGGGCTGCTGAAGTTGCGAAAGGCCGTGTTACACCAGAAATTTCTGAATAAGCTGTGATGAATAGGCAGGTGCGTTGTCGTGGTGAAGGACCCGTTCGCCAATTTTCCGCAAATCAGGCCGTTTTCTTCTTAAGACGTCATCACATAACTGCTTCAGAAATTCTGGGTAATACTGTTTGTTTAACGTCTGACCTTTTGGTGCGCATTCATGGAGCACAACAATTTCATGGTCAAAGAAAAAAAGTGAACATTGTCTTGATGTTACTCCGACTCTTGAGCGTTTTCTTCGCGCTCGGAGATCCAGGTGTCTTCCGCGTCGAAGATTGGGCCTTTGTCACTCGTTTAACATTTTGTGGCAGTAGTGGAGCTAGCGTAGATCAAAAAAGTATTTTATCTCACATCAGCCTGTAAAAGCTCGGATTTGAATGATTTTTTTTCAAATGTTCCAAATTGAAAGTACTAAAAGTTTTAATATTTTAAAATTCCCGCTCGAAATGCAAAATTGCTAAAAATAAAAGAAAGCTACCTGAAATTAAGGAAAAAAGAGCTGAACGTAATGGCTTGGTTTTTTGTTTAAAAATGAAAAATAATAATTAATTAATAAAAATAATTAACAATTGGGGTCCTGAGTTGTCCCCGAGGTTGAGGATCCAAAGTTATCCCCTAAAGTTGAGGATCCAAAGTTCTCCCCTGAATGTGAGGGCCCTGAGTTATCCCCTGAGGTTGAGGGCCGTGAATGGTCCATATTTTATAAATATCTAAAAAAAATTAATAATTTATAATTAGTGAATATTCTACTTTTTTTTAATCAAGCAAACATTCTTACTATTATTATTATTATTACTATTGAAACAGTATATTTACCTTCTACTGCACTTCAAGCAATGCCCTCATGACAGCTGAGGAGGAATGCCCACCTATCACTACCCAGGAGGTGAAAAACGTATTAAGAGGCATGAAGAACTATTCCGCTCCGGGACCAGAATGTATCAAGACCTTCTGGTCTAAGAAGTTTCCTTCAACCCACCAGCATCTGGCCCGCATTTTCACCTCATATCTAAAATCGGAAGAGCCTATTCCGGAGTGGTTGGTGAAAAGGTGCACAGTGCTCCTGCCGAAGAAGAGCAACTTAGCTAACCCTAAGAATTACAGACCAATAACTTGTCTGAATACACTGTATAAGATCTTCACAGCTATCCTAAATAATAGGATTCTTCGGACAATTGGACCTGTGTGGCGAGAGATGTACGAACAACGCGGCTCAAAGAAAGGCGTATCAGGATGTCGGGAGAACTTGCTCAACGATAGATTTGTCTGGAAAGACGCAGCATCCCACCAGCGGTTCCTATCGATGGCCTGGATTGATTACCGGAAAGCTTTCGATTCAACCTCCCATAGACTTATCGTCTGCCTATTGGAAAGCTTAAAGGTTCATCCACACATCGTGAGGTGCATAGAGAGATTAATGCCGCTTTGGTGTCACCTTTCAGAAAGGTCTTTTTCAGGGCGACACCATAAGCTCTCTCCTCTTTTTCCTCACATTGTTGCCACTATCTCTCGCACTTTGCCATTCCGAAGGGTACCTCTGCGGCAAACCTGCAAATCGAAAGCATAAGGTCACTCATGTATTTTATATGAATGACCTGAAAAACGATCGTTCTGGTGATTGGAATAAGATTGGAATGGAGTTCGGGTTAGAGAAATGCGCCAAGGTTTGTTTGAAGACAGGAAAACTTAATGGCATCCCCGAAGACCCTGAGCTCGTCGCAGAAGCGCTGCACGACACCTTGGCGCTGGAGAGACCTATACATACCTGGGCGTGCCGCAGAGCCGCATTCAGGACGTGACATCCATAAAGGATACTCTCTTATGCAGATACAAACGTCTCATCCGACGGCTATGGTCTTCCGAACTGTCGGCGAGGAACAAAGTATCTGCGACGAACATGCTTGCCGTCCCAGTAGTACTCTATTCATTTGGAGTGGTTCCATGGACGAAGGCCGAGCTCATATCCCTTAACATCGGATCCCGAAAGGTTATGTATATAAACAAAAGCATGCACCTCAAGTCTTCTGTTCCGCGACTTTACATCTCACGCCGTCAAGGTGGTCGCGGAATACTGAAACTTGAATGTCTTCACAACAGGATTATGCTGGGTACAGCACATATAGTCGCAAATGGACAAAACCCTTTTCTTAAAATGGTCAGGAAACATGAAGAAGTTGGCAAAGGGGCGTTTCTGTACAAAGAAGCAGAGGAGACTGCTGAAACACTCGGCCTTGAATTCAATATCAAGGGTGAGCAAAATGCATCAAATCTTATCCATCTTGAGTACTCACTCCTGAAGGCCCGGATTAAGAAAGCACAGGAGAAAAACTTCCGCGAATAGCTCCTCGACAAAGGGATACACGGCATCTTCCACAGAAATGTGGAAGATCAGTCGATGTCGTATGAGCTAACGTTTGCCTTCCTTAAATCACCCGGATTAAAGTCGCGCACGGAGGGTTTCATTTCCACTCTAGCATACCGTCGCCACATTTTGAGCCAGGATATTCCCGATGACAGCTGCAGAGCGTTTTATGCACACCCCGAGCATCTAGGATACATTCTATCTCGTTGTCCAATTCATGCGGGAACGACCTACATCCAAAGGCACAATGCGGCACTAAGAGTGCTTTATTACCATCTCTGCCACTCTTACGGCATTAGCCCAAATACCGCTCCGCTAAACGCTTTTAGGGAAATAGAGTCAATTGTCGAAAACGAGAAGTGCCGCATTTACTGGAACTTCATATTCTCGGCAATTGTTTCTGCTGCGCACTCGAGGCCTGACATAGTTCTCCTTGACTCCGAGAAAGGAACCATGTTCGTTATCGAATTTTCGGCACCAGCTGACAAAAACGTCATAGCCAAAGAGAAAGAAAAGAAATAGAGGTATAAAGATATTATAAGGGAGTTGCGACGGTTATACCCGGAATATTCTGTTAAGCTAATCGTCTTAATCATCGGCGCTCTTGGAGGTGCCGAGGTTTCACTGGGTAATAGGCTGAAAAGCATCTCTGTGTGTCAACTAAATGCTGACACACTTGCGGGAAAAATACCGAAGGCGGTTGTCCTTGGATCGCTCCGTGTCCTCAGGGTGCACGAGACTTTTGCCGGATCATCGTATTGAATTCGTCGCAGACCGTAACCACCTATCTCACGGTCGTCAGACGTGGTTACAGCTGAAATTTTACCGCGATTTCGCTGGGAGCGGGTGCAATTTTTCAGATTAGCACCCGCTCCCAGCGAAATCCTGCGGTTGTCCTTATGACAAACTTTTAACTATATATATACTTATCTGGCACAGAGGCAAACGTGATCAACAAGGCGGTTCCTCCAGGGCGGGGCTCCTCCATTTCTACAGTCGAGCTGATTCTGCTTTTTTTTTATTAATATTCTACAAATTTTGGAGAATTTTCCCTACATAAATTGCTGGAAAATCCAAAATTTTTGGTCATTACAAAATAGCTGAAAGTCATCACTTTTTGTTTAATATTCCAGAAAATTTTTCAAGCAATATTCCACGATTTTTGGGGAATTTACCCTATATAAAGTTCGGGAAATTTCCCGAAATTTTAGGTATTATTACACAATAGTATAGGGAATTTTCGCCATCAAATCTTGGGGAAAATTTGGCACTTTCCGGTTCATATTCCACAAAAATGTTTAGGGAATTTTCCCTACTAAACATTGGGGAAAATCCTCCAAAATGTGTAGAAATGAGCCTCAACACAATTTTGGGGAAAATTCCCCAAGAAAATTTTTAAAGTGTAGAGAAGAGACGCGGAGATCTCGTATTCCGGCGTAAAAGTGAGAATCCGCGATTCCGCGCGAAAAAATTTATCCACGTTGTGGGGTTGCGACAAAGTTGAGCAGGCCCGTCATCCTCTCTGTAGACTTGAATATCTCTATTATTTCTTTTGTAAAAACCTCGAACGAAACGAAATATCCTCGGAAATATCTCAAATAACACCGGCACACAAAAAAAGTGGTCTGCCCGGCGGACTATACCAGCATATCTATATGTTTTTGGGGTCGCTGAATCCGAATCCTGGGTCCAAATACCCATGTTAGCTCGTATTTTTCCGAAAAACGCAAAAATAGACGTAAAATCGACGAAAACAGCGATTTTTCTTGTATATTTTTGCAAAAAAAAAAGTATTTTCATGCCCGGTGGACTTAACCAGCATATCT
>CAKNYM010007878.1:0-20824 GCA_932195095.1 Andricus curvator | reverse complement strand
AAAATACAAAGTTTCAACAAAATACAGAAATTTTCAAACAAATTGTTGAATTTTCAAGTGAAGATGATTTTTGTTAAAAAAAAACATGATATAGTTAAATTTACAGTTAAAATATTAATTTTCAATAAAAAAAAAACTAATTCTCAAAGCCAAAAAAATTAATTTTGAATCTAAAAGATTCATTTTTTTACCAAAAAAAGATTAATTTTCAACAAAATACATGAACTTTCAATCAAAAAGATGAATTAGTCACCAGGAAGATTAATTTTCTACCGCAAAAGAAAAAGTTCAAACAAAAAACAGAATTTTTCAATAAAATAGTTTAATTTTTAACTAAAGAAGATAAACGGACAACCAAACATATAATAGTTAAATTGTCAGTTAAAAAAATAATTTAAAAAAAATCTTAACAAAACGTTTAAATTTTTAACAAAAAACAAGAAGATTATTAACCTAAAATGATGAATCATCAACCAAAAAAATTATTTTTTAACAAAGTAGTTCCACTTTCAACGAAGTATCTGAATTTTGAACTAAAAAAGGTTTTCAGTCGCTATTCACGATTAGCGAAAATCTTCCAAATTTAATCAAATAAAATCATATAAGATTTTCTGTAAAATCCATAACAAAATTTTGGAAAATAGACAGAGTTTTATTTTCTAAAGAAATGGCAATTAGTTCTAGTTGCTTAATATTTAGAAATAGTTTACTGTTCATTTAAAATTAGTAATTATAAATCAAATATTCAAAACTAAAAAAAAAAGTAAACTTTGAACGTTACAATTTTAGTTGTTCTCTTTAAACAATTTTAATTTTTAAGTAAAATGTTTGAATTTTGATGTATAATATTGAACACCTATTATGCCTAGAACATATAAAGATTTTTTGCAGATTTCGAACACACAATTCAGAAGCTTTTAAGAATTGTGAAATGCTTCAAAGGAATAAAAATCATTTTCTTAAGATTCCTAGGAAATTTGAAAACGATTTTTTATTTTGAAACATCAATTCTAAAAGAATATTTAAAAATATTTCTAAAATTTACAAAAATGAATCTGGATGATTTTAAGGAAATTTGTTTAATTTTGCAGGATTTTTAACAAAATTTTCGGAAAAATTCGAATCATTTTAAAAGCTGTTTAGAAGTTCTGAAAACTTTAAAAAATACTTTAAAATTTGAAAACATGTAAAACAACATGTACATTTTTCAATTTTTAAAATAAAATTTTGAAGCTTTTTAAGAATTTTTAAACTATTTAAAATACAAATAATGTAACTTCTAATTTAAGAAGTATTCAGTTTATAAAAAAATGTAATCATTCAATTTTTAATGTTTCTAGCTAAAAATTTCTTAAAATGTTTTGCAGCTCAGTTTTTATTACACCAAACGCAAAAATGTTCAGCTTTAGAGTTCGAATTTTTTACTTTCATTGACCGTGAAACAGACTTGCGAACCGGGAAATGACCGGGAATTTTTTTCTTTGAATAAAACGGCTGGCCTGCATAACATTTTTTAAGTATTCAACTCATGTGTAGTCCGAATTTAAAAGTGTATACTCCGAAATCAAAAAGTGTGAAATGGAAAATTAACTTTAGTTTTTAAGCAAATTTTCCAGTTTTCTAGCCTAATATTTTTAAGGTATTAACAATGAACTTCAATGTTTATTTAAAATGTTATTCTTTAATCAATAAAGTATCGAAATTCCTATTTATCGCAGACACGTTTTTTCACATAAATGAGAACTGAATTATTAGAACCCAATAAGAAAATCTAACTATTTTTCGTCGAAAGTTAATTCTTTTCGGTTAAAATGTCTAATATTAAATTTTTGGTTAAGAATTCATCTTTTTTGGGTAGAAATTTTATTATTTGTTTCAAAATTGAATTATTTAGTTCAAAATTCAACAATTTTCTTCAAAAAATGAATATTCAACAACTTGATTGCAATTTTGTTTCTTTTTATTTAGTTGAAAATTCAACTATTTTTTTTTAACATTCATCTTTTTGATTTGAAAAATTCATCTTTTTCTTTAGAAATATAATCTTTTTTTTTGTTAAAAAACAGTCTGGTTCAAAATTAATCTGTTTAGGTTAAAAATTAACTTTTTAGTTGAAATTTCACATTTTCGTGTTGAAAATACAACAATTTTGTTTAACAAATCATATTTCTTGGTCGAAAATTCCACAGTTTTGTTAAAAATTCAAGTTTACTTGCTTGAGAATTCATCTTTTTGGTAGAATATTAATCTTCCGTGTCGAAAATTCATCTTTTGGTTTGAAAATTTAACTATTTTTGATTAACAATTAACAATTTAATTATTTATTATTATATTATTTAATTATTTTATTTAATTAACAATTTAACTATTTTGTAAAAACTCATCTTTTTTGTTAAAAATGCTATTTTTTGTTAAAATGCTAACTATCTATTTGGTGAAAAATTAATGTTTTAGTTGAAAATTTAACTTTTTCGTGGAACATTCATTTTTTGGTTTGAAAGTTCATCCCTTACTGCAGAAATTTCGCGTTTTTTATTTAAAATGCAACTTTTTTATTGAACATTAATCTGTTTTGGATAAAAATTAAACTTTTTGTTAAAAAATAACTTTGTTTGAAAATTCAACTATTTTGTAGAAAATTCTTATTTTCGGGTCAAAAATTCAACAAATTGGTAAAAAGTTTAACTATTTGGTTGAAAATGTAAGTATTTGGCTGAAAATTAATATTTATTAGTTGAGGATTCAAGTTTTTTTTGTTGAAAATTCGTTTTTCTTGGTTAAATCCAACTGTTTTTAATTTTTAATTAAAAACTTTTTTGTTGATATATCAAGCATTACGTTTTTCTTTGAAAATTTACCTTTTTAGGTTGCAAATTCATAATTTTAGTTGAAACTTTATCTTTTTAGGTTGCAAATTCATAATTTTAGTTGAAAATTAGTTTTCTTTTTTGGTTAAAAATGGATTTTTTAACTGAAAATTTAACTATATTGTTTAAAATTCAACTGATAGGTTGAAAATTCATATGCTCGGGTTGAAAAGTCGTCTTTTTGGCTTGAAAATTCAACAACTTGGTAGAAAATTCAACTATTTGGTACAAAATTAAAATGTTTTTTATAGGAAATTTAAGTCATTTGTTGAAAATCTAAAATTCGAAAAACTAAAAATGTATGTATTTTTTTGGAAATTCGTCTTTTTTGCTAGAAAAGTAATCTTCTTGTTTAAAAATTCAACTATTTGTTTAAAAACTTATGTATTTTTGCTTGAGAATTCACTTTTTTTGTTAGCAAATTAAACTTTGGTGTCGAAAATTAATCTTTTTGGTTGAAAATTCAACTGTTTTGTAGAAAGCTCAACTTTTGGGTTAAAAATACAACTATTTGGTTGAAAATTAATGTTTTAGTTGAGAATTTAACTATTTTATGGAACATTCGTCTTTTGGTTTGAAAATTCATCTCTTTCTGTCGAAATTTGACCTTTTTTGGTTAAAAATGCAATTTTTTGATTCAAAATTAATCTGTTTTGTCTAAAAATTAACTTTTTTGTTGAAAATTCAACTGTATCGTAAAAAAATCTTATTTTCGACTCAAAAATTCAATATTTGGTAGAAAAATTAACCAATTGGTTGAAAATGTATGGATTTTGTTAAAAACTCGTCTTTTTTGGTAAACAATCAATTTTTTGGTTAAAAATCAAATGTTTTTTAAAAATTCGTTTTTTTTGTTAAACCCAACTGTTTTTAATTTTAAATTAAAAACTTTTTTGTTGGTTTATCAACTATTACATTTTTGGGTGAAAATTCATCTTTTCAGGTTGAAAATTTAACTGTTTTGTAGAAAGCTCATTTTTTCGGTTAAAAATGCAACTATTTATTTGAAAATTAAACTTTATTGATTGAGAAATCATCTATTTTGTTAGAAAGTTGTCCTTTTTGGTTCAATTCAACTGTTTTTTATTTAAAATGCAAATCTTTTCTTAGTTAAAACATCAAATATTACACTTTTTGTTGAAAGTTCATCTTCTTTCGTTAAAACTTCCACTGTTTGTCTAATACTATTTTTGGATGGCCCCTAAATAAATTCACGAAATTAAATTTTTAATTAATTTTAAATTTTAATAAATTCACCATTTTTCGGTACGTCGTGATTGGCTGAGCTGGCGGACAAATTATTTAAGCTGATTAGCGAAGAAGTTCAACAATATTTTTCAAGGAAGAGTAAATAAATAGTCATTTTTTCGAAATAGTAGCAAAATAGTGTCATGGCTCAAAAAAAGGATCAAGTAGTGTCAATAGTGTGGTGAGTTCGAGGCCTGAGTAAGCTACCATTTTATTTTTTTCGGGTAATCGACAAGTACTGGACACGTACGTAAAACTTCGCAAGCAGGCTGTAACCGTGTGAAGAGAATAAAAGTCAGTGGGTCTAACAATAAGATAGAAGCAAGAATCTCGTCTTAAAAAAAAAAATGAAAATAAATCAAGTTTTTCGACGTAAAAAAACTCCCAGTTGCTAAAAGAAGAATTTAGATTCAGTGATTTTAAAGTCAGTATTTTTGAAAACTATTCCTGTGAACATAAACAAATTTGAACTCACCTTCATTTTTTCGGGCGTTTTGAATTTCATTATTCCCCATTTATTGAAGTACCTGATGGTCATTGTCGTTCCTCCTGTAATTCAAAAAATGCCGAAAATAAGTACTTAAAATCGGGGAAAAAATTATAGGTGTGCAGTCATTAATTCAAAATGTCAATACAAATTTCGACACGCTTAGAACATTGAATTTTTCGAAATAAAAAAAATATAACAGTGTATGAAACCAGCTTGATTTCTCCTTAGATTATTACAATTTTTTAAACAAAAATTAATCCTTTTTTGGGAGAAAAATGGAGAAAAAATCGAATTTTTCTGAATTTTAAACATTTAAAATTAAAGCTTAGCAAATTTTTAATTCCTTACATTTTTTTGAGTATAAAATGCAAGCTTTTAGATAATACTTTTCAATTCAACAATTTAAAATTAAATTCCGTTAAACTGAAAAATGTTAAGCTTTTATAAACTGTACAGTTCGCAGATTTAAAAAAACATAGATTTCCAAAATTAAATAATTTTAAGCAATTGTAAGGTAGAAACATTAAAAATTGAACGATTAAATAAAAAATAATAAAAAATTTTCCCAGGAATCTTAAGATTTTTTTTTTCTTCTTAAGGATTTTGAAAGGTTCTTAAAAATCCTTAAGAAGCTTCAAAATTTGATTTCAAAAGCTTCAAAAATCTTTTTTTTTTATACATATTTTGGAAACTCTTCTAAGTTTAAATTATATTTGAAATATTTTTTTTTTAACTTTTAAATATCTTTCATATAATTCGAATTTTTTCTAAAATCCTGCAAAATAAAAAAAATTGCTTTAAAATCTTGCAGATTCTTTTTTGACAATCTTGGGAATCTTTTTATATAATCCCATGAAATTAATTTTTAAAAATAAAAAATCCTTTACAATATTCCTAGGAATCTTAATAAAATTTGTTCTTTCAAAACCTTTTAAAAGCTCTAATTTTTTTATTTGCAATCTTCAAAAGTCAATATTTTGTTTTAAATTTTGTTGTTGAAATTGTTCTACTGAAAAATTTTAAACTTTATAAATTGTACAATTCAAAGATTTAAAAATATACAATAAATCTACGCTATCATTTTCAATGCTCTAAATTTAAAAATGAATCAACAAATTTGTGAATTCTCCAAATTAAATCATTTTAAGCTATTATAAGTTAAAAACATTAAAAACTGAACAATTACAAATTTCTTTTCGAAACTTAACACTTTTTGAATTAGAAGTTAAATTACTTTAATTTTAAGTCGTTACAAATTAATAATTGGTCAATTGTTATTTATAGATCAAAATTAGTTTTTGTTTCGAAAATTTTAAAAGTATTTTCTTAAAATAATTTTTTTAAATAAAGAATAATCTAAAATGTTCCCAGGAATCTCAATACATTTTTTTTTCTTAGAACCTTTTCAACGTCCTTAAGATGCTTCAGATTTCGAAAGCTTAAAAAATCTACATTTTTTATACAAATTTTGGAATCTTATAATTTTTAATTATTTTTGACATTTTTTCAAAACTTCTAAATATCTCTAACATGATTCGAATTTTTCCCAAAATTTATAAAAAATCCTGCAAAATTAAACAAATTGGTTCAAAATCTTGCAGATTCTTTTTTAATAATTTTGGAAATCTTTTGAAATCGTTTTAAATATTACCTTGAAATTAATTTTTCAAAATAAAAATTATTTTCAATTTTCCTAGGAATCTTAATCAAATTTTTTCTTTCAAAACCTTTCAAAATGCTTTTAAAAGATTCTAAAGTATTCAAAATCTTCAAAAATCTACATTCTGTTTTTAATTTTTTCAAATCTTTTCAAGTTTTAAAATATTTTATTAATCTTTTCAAAACACTTAAATAGCTCTTAAACTTACTCGAACTTTTCCTTAATTAATAAATGTTCAATTTTTACTTATTCATCAAAATTTGGTTTTTAAATATTTTATCTCTTCACAATAATTTTTAAATATAAAAAATTATTTGAAATATTCCCAGGAATATTAAGAAATTTTTTTTATATCTTAAGCCCTTTCAAACTCCTTAAAAAACTTCAAAATTTTATTTCGAAAACTTCAAAAATCTAAATTTTGTGTTACATTTTTTGAAATATTTTCAAGTTTCAAATTAAGTTTGAATCTTTTCAAAACATATAAATATCTCTTAAACTTACTCGAATTTTTTAAAAGTAATAATTTTTCAATTATTATTAACTCGAATGTATAGATAAGTCGAATCTTCGAAATTCGACTTATTCGAATAAATCGTATTTCGAAGATTTGACTTGACTTTTGGACCCATTCTTTTGCCAAAAAAGGAATAATTTTGATTTTAAACATTGCAATATTAAAAAATTAAGCCGGTTTGATGTACAGTTTAATTTGTTTCTATTTCGAAAAATTCAATGTTCCAAACTTGTCTAAATTCATATTGAAAATTCGAATAAACCACTGTACACACCTACCTAAAATCTTTCCAATTTCAGATTATAGGGAAATAAATTCTTTTAAAAAAGCTGCTTCAAATTCCTAACATTTCAAGTAAAAATATTGCATTTTGAACAAAATAGATGAATTTATAACCAAATAGTTTAATTTTCTACCAAAAAATAAGATTTTTTCACAAAATACAGGAATTCAACTGATGAATTTTCAACTAAAATAATGAATCTTCAACTGGAAAAGATGAATGTTAAACCAAAAAGAAGAATGTTTAACAAGAGAGTTTAACTTTCAACCAAGTAGTTTTATTTTGACAGAAAAAGATGAATTTTCAACTAAGATGATGAATATTTAACTGGAATACCTGAATTTTCAAACAAAGCGATTAATTTTCAACTAAAATGATCCACTATTCAATAGGAATAGTTACATTTTCAGTTTAAAAAAAATAATAAAAAAAAAATTTATAAAAAATAGTTACATTTTTAAACAGTGTGATTAATTTTCAATCAAAAAGATGAATTTTTAACTAAAATGATGAATATTTACCTAGAATAATTTAATTTTCAACCAAAAAGATGAGTTTTCAAACAAGAAGATTAATTTCTACAAAAAATAGATGAATTTTCAACTAAAAAAGATAATTTTTCAACCAACAATTGAATAGTTAAATTTTTAGTTAAAAAATTAATGTTCAACCAAAGAAATGAATTTTTAACTAAAATGATGGAATATTCAACTGGAATAATTACATCTCCAAAAAAAAATTAATTTCCAACAACAAAATTCAACAAAAGAGTTCAAGTTTCAACTGGAATAATTAAATTTTTAGTAAAAAAAATTAATTTTCAACAAAATATCTCATTTTTCAAACAAAGAGATGAATTTTCATTCCAAAAACGATAAATTCTGAACAAAAACTGTAGTTCTTATTTCAACCATAAAAGATTTCAATTTTCAATCAAAAACAGTTGAATTGTACGAAAAAAGACCAATTTTCTAGATGAATTGAATTTTCAACTACGAAAGACTTTTCAGCCAAGAGAGAAAAAAATGGCAAACTGTTGAAATTTCAAACAAAAAGATAGAATTTCAACCAAGAAGAGTACTTTTCTACCAAAAAGAACGAATTTTCAACAAAATACGAGATTTTTCAACCAGATACTTGAATTTTCAACTAAAAATGATCAATTTTCATCCAAAAATAGAATAATTAAATTTTCAGATAAAAAATTGATTTCAAATGAAAAAGAGAACGAATTTTGAACAAAATAGTTCCATTTTTTAAATATTCCAGGTCTTGTAGCAACCCTGGGTTCTATTAATTCAGTTCGCATTTAAGTGGAAAAACGAGAAAAAGGGGAAAGACTGTGGAGCCTGCGATAAATAAATAGGAATTTTCATAATTTACAGACAAATGAAGAATAGTATAAATAAACATTGAAGTGAATTTTTAATACTTTTAAAATATCAGGTTCCCGGTTCGAAAACATTTTTCAAGGTCAATGAAATTAAAAAATGCGCACTCTAAAGCTAAAAATTTTTCCATTTCCAGTAATAAAAACTGAGCTGCAAATCAAAGCACTCAAAGTGGAACTCTTGAATTTTTAACTTTTAAAATTGAAGATTAAAAGTTTCTTTATTCAAAAATGTTGTATTCAAATGCTCAATAATTTACACGCATAAAATGAAAGCTACTAACACTTTTCATCTGAACAATTTAAAATGAAATGCAATTAAACTGCAAAATTAATTTGTTTTATAAATTGTAGAGTTCAAAGATTTAGATTCAGTTTCAAAAATATAAATCCACATTATCATTTTCAATGCTCTAAATTAAAGAATCAATCATTGAATTTAAAAATTTTCAAAATTATATCATTTTAAGCAATTTTAAGCTAGAAACATTAAACAGTTCTAGTTTTTTAATAAACTGAACACTTTTTAAATTAAAATTTAAATTCTTTTATTTTAAATGCTTTAAAAATCCTTAAAATGCTTCAAAATTTTATTTCAAATCCTGAAAAATTGAAAAAATTTCCTTACAATCTTCCACATTCATTTTTTACAATATTGTAAATCTTTCTAAATGTTTTTAAATATTCTCTTGAAATTAATTTTTTTAAATAAAAAATCATTTTCAATTTTCCTAGGAATCTTAAGGAAATGTTTTTCATTCTTTTGAAGCCTTTCACAATTCTTAAAAAGCTTCTACATTTTTTTTTTTGAAAATTACTTGACATCATTTCAAATTATTAAATAATTTTGAATTGTTTCAAAATTTCTAAAAATCTTTTCAAGTTACTCGACTTTTTTCTAAGAATAATAGATGTTCAATTGTTATTTATACATCAAAATTCAATAATTTGACTTAAAAATTAATTTTTGTTTAAATAGAACAATTAAAAATGTAACGTTCAAACTTTAATTGTTTGTCTTGAATATTTGATTTATAATTACTGATTTTAAATCAACAGTCAGATATTTCTAAATATTAAGTAATTGTTTTTTTTCTTAATTAAAAAATTTCAAATTGAATTGTTTAAAAATGGAACATTTTAGACTGAAACAATATTTGAAATTGAATAAAAGCCTTCAATTATGAATATAATATGTTGAAGTTAATTTAAAATTGAAAATATTTTATAAAGTTTCAATTGCACGTTTACATTTGCTTAACTAATAAGACTTTCCGAATGAAGCAGTTTAATTGTTAACGTTAAAATCTGGAAATTCTAAAATTGTGAACTGATTCCGAATCGTCTTGTAAAATCAATTATTATTGACTTTTTAATCATCTTCGATTTCAAATGCTTGTAATTTTTAATTAAGTCTTTAAAACTGCATTTTAAAATTCTTTTAATTAAAACGTACGCTTAAAAATTAAAATCTAAAATGGAAGATGTTTAAAGTGAAAGATTTTCGAATTACGCATTCTAAACTGAATGATATAATTGAAAAATATAAATTTTTCACTAATTATTTAAAAAACGGTTGAAATCAGAGTTGGGCAGATTTTTTGTCTAAAAATTTATAAAATTCTCGGTCAAAAAATAAATTCACTGTCATACAGATGAAACCAAAAATATTGATTGAAAAATTATCAGAAAACTTACCAATCGTAACGGTGTATCTAATTGGGGTGCAGACTTTAAACAAGGCATACGCCACTGCCCAGTGTCCCGCTTTCGAATTACGTATCTTTTCCACATAAGTTTCACTAAGATTTAAATATTTAAAAATTTCTGCGATATCCACGCCACTGTAAATTATTTAAAAAAAATATTAATATAGTACTTTATCACTACAATGAGTACTACGGTGGTCCAAAAAAGGCTTTTTTTAAAATGTCAGCCCTCCAAAGTGTTCGTTTTGGTGTCAAAATTACTCGAGATTTTTTGCAGAATTTAAAAAAAAAATCTTCTGGGGTCCCAAAAGTCGTTTTTTTGTTGTTGAAAATTTCCTATTCCAAGTGATTCCCGGTTTTCCCTATTTCCTGTTCAGATGGAAACCTTTTTTGGATAACCCTAATGAGTACATAGTCACGGTGTCTACTCAAATCCTGGAAAAAAATCCCTGACAATTCCAGGTACTTAAAATTCAGTGCATATTAAGGTACAATTAATGTGGGTACTATATTAAATTCCATTTAAACGGCGTCAACATCCTAACTTTTTAAGTAAAAATATTGCGTTTTTAACAAGGTAGATGAATTTTTAACTAAATAGTTGAATTTTCAATCAAAAAGATTAATTTTCTATAAAAAATACAATTTTTCAACAAAATACATGAATTCTTAACCAAATAATTGAATTTTCAACTAAAAAAGATAAATTTTCAACCAAATAGTTGGATTCTGAACTAGAAAAGATAAGTTTTCAACCAAAAATGGCATAGTTAAATTTCCAGTTACAAAAAATTAATTTTCCACCAAAAAAATTTTTTTTTAACCAAAGTGATGAATTTTCAACTAAAATGATGAAACTTCAAGTGGAATAGATGATTTTTGAACCAAAAAGAAGAATTTTTAACAAAAGAGTTTAACTCTTAACCAAGTAGATTTATTTTCAACCAAAAAGATAAATTATCACAAAAATTATGAACCAAAGATGAATTTTGAAACAAGAAGATTATTTTTCAAACAAGAAGATTAATTTTCTACCAAAAAAGACGATTTTTCAACAAAAGACATGAATTTTCAACGAAAATGATGAATATTTAAATGGAATACTTTAATTTTCAACTAAAAAGATGATTTTTCAAACAAGAAAACTAATTTTCTTACAAAAAGACGATTTTTCAACGAAATAGTTGAATTGTCAACTAAAATAGTACAATTTTCAACCAAATAGTTGAATATTGGACTGAAAAAGATCAATTTTCAATCAAAAGTGGATTGGTTAAATTTTCAGTTAAAAAAAAATAATTTTCGAGTAAACTGATGAATGTTCAACAAAAATTATAAATCTTCAACTAAAATAGTTGAATTTTAAACAAAAAAGGTGAATTTTCAACCAGAATGATGAATATTTAACTGGAATACTTGAATTTTCAACAAAAAAGATGAATTTTCAAACAAGAAGATTAATTTTCTGCCAAAAAAGATGATTTTTCAACAAAATGTATGAATTTTCAACCAAATTAGAGGCTCATACGCGCGCTCCGCGCGCGAACAATTTATTTACATGTAATTATTTTATTTGGAAATGAAGTTCAATAAAATACCATTACATTCATTTTTACTTCAATAAATAGTTGAATTTTAAACAAAAAAATGTGAATTTTCAACCAAAATGATAAATATTTAACTGGAATACTTGAATTTTCGACCAAACTGATGAATTTTCAACAAAAATTAAAAATGTTCAACTGAAATAGTTGAATTTTAAACAAAAAAGGAGAATTTTCAACCAAAATGATGAATATTTAACTGGAATACTTGAATTTTCAACTAAAAAGATGAATTTTCAAACAAGAAGACTAATTTTCTTACAAAAAAGACGATTTTTCAACAAAATGCATGAATTCTCAACGAAGTAGTTGATTTTTCAACTAAAAAAAAACAAATTTTCAACTAACTAGTTGAATTTTGGACTAAAAAAGATCAATTTTCAATAAAAAATGGAATAGTTAAATTTTCAGTTAAAAAAAAAATTACTCTTCAACTGAAATAGTTGAATATTAAACAAAAAAGGTGATTTTTCAACCAAAATGATGAATATTTAACTGGAATACTTGAATTTTCAACTGAAAAGATGAATTTTCGAACAAGAAGATTAATTTTCTTACCAAAAATACGATTTTTCAACGAAATAGTTGAATTTTCAACAAAAATAGTCCAATTTTCAATTAAATAGTTGAATATTCAACCAAATAGTTGAATATTGGACTAAAAAAGATAAATTTTCAATCAAAAATGGAATAGTTAAATTTTCAGTTAAAAAAAAAATTAATTTTCGAGCAAACTGATGAATGTTCAACAAAAATTATAAATCTTCAACTAAAATAGTTGAATTTTAAACAAAAAAGGTGAATTTTCAACCAAAATGATGAATATTTAACTGGAATGCTTGAATTTTCAACAAAGAAGATGAATTTTCAAACAAGATTATTTTTCTGCCAAAAAAGATGATTTTTCAACAAAATGCATGAATTCTCAACGAAATAGTTGATTTTTCAACTAAAAAAAAAAAAAAATTTTCAACCAACTAGTTGAATTTTGGACTAAAAAAGATCAATTTTCAATAAAAAAATGGAATAGTTAAATTTTCAGTTAGAAAAAAATTAATCTTCAACTGAAATAGTTGAATATTAAACAAAAAAGGTGATTTTTCAACCAAAATGATGAATATTTAAATGGAATACTTGAATTTTCAACTAAAAAGAACAGTCTACAACTGAAATAGTTAAATTTTAAACTAAAAAAGACGAATTCTCAACTAAGATTAATTTCTATAAAAAAACACGAATTTTCAACAAAATACATGAATTTTCAAGTAAAAAAGATAAATTGTCAACCAAAAATTCAATAGTTAAATGTTCAGTTTGAAAAATTAATTTTCACAAAAAGAGATTTTTCAACAAAGTTGTTAAATTTTCAAACAAAGAGATAAATCTTCAACAAAATAATTGAATTTTCAGCCAAAAATGGAAGTCAAATTTAAAGTTAAAAAAATTGAATTTCAAACCTTCCCCCCCCCCCCAAAAAAAAAAAGAACTTTCTTCAAAATATTTAAACTTCCAACCAAAGGAGATTAATTTTGAAACCAAAAAAAGACGAAATTTTCAACTAAAAAAGATCATTTTTCAACCAAATGGTGAATGGCAAAAGTTTTAGTTAAAAAATTAATGTTCAACCAAAACATGAATTTTTATTTAAAATGATGGAATATTCAACTGGAATAGTTACATTTTCAGTAAAAAATTATAATTTTCAACCAAAAGAAAATTGAATTTTCAACAAAATAGGTCATTTTTCAACCAAAGAGATGAATTTTCAATTAAAATGACGAATCTTCAACCAAAAAAATTAATTTTTAACAAAAGAGTTTAACTTTAATTTAAGTAATTAAATTTTCATTCTAAAAAAGATGAATTCTGAAGAAAAAATGTAGCAGTTGATACTTCAACAAACAAAGATTTTAATTTTTAATTAAAAACAGTTGAACTCAACTAAAAAAGACAACTTTTCAACATGAGTTGAATTTTCAACTATGAAAGATTTTTCAGTCAAGAGAAAGAGAAAAAATTGCAAACTGTTGAATTTTTGAGCAAAAAGATGACTTTTCAACCAAGAAGAACGAGTTTTCAATAAAATACATACATTTTTAGCCAGATATTTGAATTTTCAACTAAAAACGATCATTTTCAATCAAAAAGAGAACAATTAAATTTTTAATTAAAAAAATTAATTTCAACCAAAAAACGAATTTTCAACAAAATAGTTGAATACAGTAATCTAAAGCTACTTTTACAAATAAAAAATCATTGTTTTGAAATCCCCTATTGCAATTTTTTTTAAAATTAATCAAGCTCTCGAAAAAATTCCCTGAAAAAAAAATTCCCTGACATTTCCAGGTTTTTCCAGGTATATAAAAATTCCCTGACAATTCTTGGTTTTCCAGGTATTCCAGGTTGGGTAGACACCCCGATAGTGAAAATTTTTGACATACTTTTTAACAGCGATATAGAATATCGAAATCCATACAAGAGAAGTGGCTACGTGCACGGGAATTAGGATGTGCCAATAATCTTTTGACATCTGCTTCATCCTTTGGAAAATAGTTGGTTTAGGCTCAGTTGACTGGTTGACCTCCTTATTTGGAGTTTCTGTTGAGTAACTTCGAACTGTTGTAGGTTCGAATTCACAGAATGCATCTTTAAAAAGCCTTTGATTTACGAGAGAATAATTTCTAAATGTTTGGTGATTAAGTAACCTCGTTCCAGAATTAGGATCGTCTCCTGTAAATAAGATTTTATACAGATTAATTAAGGAATGGATTAAAATTGTATACCATTAATTAATTTAATTAATTTAATTAATTCAGGATGGTCCGTTTTAATCGAGGAAAAAATTCCAGATAATTTCTCGCTTCGCGAAAATTTGTCATGTACGGGCATTGAAATTGAAATATTTGAACTCATCAAGGTGAAAAAATTTTTAATCAAAATTGAACTGCAGATTAAAGCACTTATAGTGGAACTCTTTTGAATTTTAAACTTTCAAAATTGAAGTTTAACGAATTTTTAATTCAGAAATTTTAAATTCAAATGCTCAATCATTTATATTTATAAAATGGAAGCTTTTCACACTTTTCACTTTTAAATTAAATCTCGTTAAATTGCAAAATTTTTAATTTTTATCTTTTATAAATTGAACGATTAAAAGATTTTTGGCTAAAAATATAAATCCACGCTATCCTTTTCAATACTCTAAATTGAAGAAAGAATCAATAAATTTATAAATGTTCAAAATTATATAATTTATGCATCAAAATTGAACTCTGAAAAAATTACAAATTACAAATTTTTTCAACGAAACAATTAAAATTGGAACGTTCAAAGTTTAATCTTAACAGAATGAAATTTTAATGATTCAAGGCTATTTCAAGCAATTCAATTTCGAATCGTTTAATTTTGAATATTTGATTTATAATTGCTCATTTTAAATGATCAGTCAAATATTGCCAAATGTTCAAAAATTGTTCTTTTTTATCAATTAAAATTTTTCAAAATGAATTGTTTACAAATTGAATATTTTAGACTAAAAAAATATTTGAATAGGATTTGAAATTGAATATAAGCGTTTAATTATGAATCTATTAATTTGAAATTATTTGAAAATTAAAAATACTTTATAAAGTTTCAAATGGATCTGTAAATTTTTTTAAATTTTAAACAGATTATACAGAATCGTCTTGTAAAATCCATTATTGTTCCATTTTTAATACTCGAAATATAGTTCAATTTTTAAAATCATTACCTAATTAATTTATATGAAATAAAACGTATTTTGTCCAAATTTTTCAAGTTCAAAATTTTTCTAATTTTTAATCGTTTAAGTCTTCAAAGCAATGAAAAAACGAAAAATGTAATAGTTGAATTGTCAACCAAAAAGATTAATTTTCAATCAAGACAATTAATTTTCTACCAAAAAAGATGAATTTTCAACCATATAGTTTAATTTTCAACTAAAAAGGACAATTTTTAAATTCTGTTTCTTTCTTTCTGTCCTTAAAAAATGTATATTTTCAACCAAAAATGGAATAGTTAAAATTTCAGTAAAAAAAATTAATTTTCAACCAGAAAAAGTAATTTTTTTAGAAAGTAGTTCAACTTTTAACCAAGTAGTTAAATATTCAACCAAACAGATAAATTTTCAACTAAAATGATGAAATTTCTAAAAAAAAAAAAACGAATTTCCAACAAAACACACCATTTTTCAACCAAAAATGGAATAATTAAATTTTTAGTAAAAAAAATCGATTTTCAACCAAAAAATACTAATTTTTCAACAAAATAGTTACATTTTCAAACAAAGAGATGAATCTGTAAAAAAAAAATAATTTTTAACAAAGAAGTTCATATTTCAACCAAAAAAATATTACATTTTTACTAAAATAGATAGATTCGTAAAGTAAAAAGACAAATTTTCTAAAAAAAATACGAACTTTCAACAAAACAGTAGAATTTTCAACAAAATACAAGAATTTTTAAACAGAAAAAAATAAATATTTAAACAGAAATGGAATAGAAAATATGTTGTTAAATTATCAGTTAACAAAACTGATTTTCAACCAAATATTTAGATGATTTTTCAATCAAGAAAATTAATTTTATACCAAAAAAGACGAATTTTCAACAAAATACATGAATTTTCAAAATGGTTTTCATTAGAAAAATGAATTTTTGCCGAAATAATTAAATTTGTAACCAAAGAAATTAATTTTGAACCCAAAAAAAAAAAAAAATGTCAAAAAAATAGTTACATTTTTAACCATAGAGATAAATTTTTAACAAAGTAGTTAAATATTCAACCAAGTAGTTAAATATTTAACCAAAAAGATGAATTTTCAATCAAGAAAATTAATTTTCTACCAAAAAAGACAAATTTTCAACAAAATACATGAATTTTCAAATTGTTTTTCATACAAAAAAACGAATTTTCATCGACATATTTAAAATTTGAACCAAAAACAGTAATTTTTACCAAAAAAACAAACAAATTTTCAACAAAATAGTTCAATTTTTAACCATAGAAATGAATTTTTAACAAAGTAGTTGAATATTCAACCAAAAAGATAAATTTTCAATCAAGACAATTAATTTTCTACCTGAAAAGACAAATTTTCAACAAAATACATGAATTTTACAAATTGCTTTTCATACAAAAAATGAATTTTCACCGAAATATTTAAATTTTGAACCAAAAAAATTAATTTTTACCAACAAAAACAAACAAATTTTCAACAAAACAGTTCAATTTTTAACCATAGAAATGAATTTTTAACAAAGTAGTTAAATATTCAACCAAAAAGATAAATTTGCAATCAAGACAATTAATTTTCTACCTGAAAAGACAAATTTTCAACAAAATACATTAATTTTCAAATTGGTTTTCATACAAAAAATGAAATTTCACCGAAATATTAAAATTTTTAACCAGAAAGATGAATTTTTAACAAGGTATTTAAATATTCAAACAAATAGTTATATTCAACCAAACAGATGAATTTTCAACTAACAAAATTAATTTTCAACCAAAAATGGAATAGTTAAGTTTTCGGTTCAGAAAATCGAGTTTCAAGCAAAAAAAGCACATTTTTTAAACAAAATATTTAAATTTTCGACTAAAAAGATCAACCTTTAACCAACAAAAAAACAAACAAAATAGTTACATTTTCAACCAAGGAGATGAATCTTTAACCAAAAAATTAATTAAAAATAAGTTCATATTTCAACAAATTGATTATTAACCAAAAAGATGAATTTTCAATTAAAAAGGATAAATTGTCAGCAAAAAAGTTCAATTTTTAACCAAAGAGATGAATTTTTCACCAAAAAAATGAATTTTTAACAAAGAAGTTCAACTTTCAACAAAACAATTGCATTTTTAAATTAAAAAAAATTAAATTTCTACGAAAAGAGATGAGTTGTCAGAAATAACTTTCTCGATTGAAAATTCAACTCTCTTCTGGACGATTCGTCTATTTGGTTTGAAAAACCATCTCTTTTGGTAAAAATTATATCTTTTTTCATTAAAATTGCAACTGTTTGGTTGAAAATGAATCGGTTTTGTTGAAGATTCAAGTATTTTGTTGAAAAATCGTCTTTTTTATTCAGTTCAACTATTTTTTATTTAAAGTGGAATCTTTTCTTGGTTAAAATATCAACTACCACATTTCTTGTTGAAAATTTATCTTTTTTGTTTTTTGAAAATTTAACTTCTAGGTTAAAAGTTAAACTATTTTGATAAAAAATCACTTGTTTGGTTGAAAATTCATCATTTTAGTATTTTTTTTAATGAATTGAACAGTTTTTTAAATAAAATTAAAATCTTTTTCTATTCGAATATCAATTATTACATTTTTCTACTTTAATAAAAAAATTCATTTTTTTGGTTGACGATTCATCATTTGAGACATATCCAATGTCAAAATTTCTCCATAAAGATTAGCATAAAATATTTATTGATTTATCTACTGTATATTTTTATAAAATATTCTGGAAATTTGTAATTATCAAAGAAATCTAAATAAATAAGAGCAATTTTCAGACTCTTTACAAAAGTATAAAAAGATCATCAGTAATAAAATAAATAAATAAAATACTTTAAAATAGCTCTTTTTTATTTACGAAATGACGCAAATAATCGTCCACATTGGGATACTGTCCATGGCATATCTCTTGACTGAAAAATCTTTCTTAATAAAAAATTTAACTCTTCTTGAAAAATCGTCTTTCTTTGTTGAATTCAACTGTTTTTGATTAAATTTTTTTTATCTTTTTTGGTTGAAATATCAATTACTACATTTTTCCTTCAGAATTTATTTTTTTTTGGAATAAAAATGTAATTACTTGGTTGAAAGTTAAACTTATTTGTTGAAAATGAATTTTTTGTCGTTGAAGATTCATAATTTTAATTGAAAATTCATTTCTTTGGTTAAAAAATGAGCTATTTGGTGAAAATTCGGTTTTCCTTTGGCTGAAGATTAATTTTTGTTGAACGCAAAATTTAACTATTCAATTTTTAATTGAAAAATTATCTTTTTTAGTTGAAAAATCGTCTTCTTTGGTAGAAATTAATCTTCTTCGTTGAAAATTGAACTTTTTGGTTGAAAATTCAATTATTTCAGATAAAGATTCATCATTTGAGTTAAAAAATCATATTTTTGGTTTAAAATTCAACTATTCCAGTTCAAGATTCATCATTTTACTTAAAAATTCACCACTTTGTTGGAAAATGTAACTATTTTTATGAAAATTAATATTTTTTATTGAAATTTTTTTTTAACTACAAATGTTACTATTTGAATTGAATATTTCATCATTTTAGTTAAAAATTCATCTCTTTGGTTGAATTTTAATTTTTTTAACCGACAATCTAACTATTCAATTTTTTTGTTGACAATTTATCTTTTTAGTTGAAAATTCATGTATTTTGTTGAAAATTCGTATTTTTTGTAGAAATTAATCTTTTTGGTTGAAAATTAATCTATTTTGTTGAAAATTTGTCTTTTTTTTTAGAAAATTCTTCTGGGTTGAAAATTCAACTACTTGGTTAACATTTTTTTTTTTATTGAAAATACATCATTTTAGTTAAAAGTTCATTTCTTTGGTTAAAAATTGAACAAATTTGGTTGAAAATACGTTTTTTTTTTGTTGAAAATTAATTTGTTTAACTAAAAATTCAACTATTCCATTTTTCGTCGAAATTTTTTTTTTTTATCTTATTTCTTTAACTTCAAATTAAACTATTCTATTTTTTGTTAAAAATTTATCTTTTTTAGTTGAAAATTTGTATTTTTTTGTAGAAAATTGAAAATGCATCATTTTATTTAAACGTTTATTTCTCTAGTTAAACATTTCACACATTTTATAGAAATTTCTTTTTTTTTTTGTTAAAAAAGGAATTTTTTTACTAAAAATTTATCTATTTCATTTTTTCTACAAAATTGATCTTTTTCAATTGAAAATTCACTTATTTCGTTGAAAACTCGTCTTTTTCGGTCGAAAATTCAATTACTTTGGTAGAAAATGCATATTTTTTAGTTGTAAATTCAACTTTTTTCAAAAATTGGTCTTTATGACATAAAAACTCAACATTTCGGATGAGATTTTTTGTCTTTACTGATTGAAAAATCTTTCTTGGTTGAAAATTCGTATTTCTTGGTTTAATTTAACAGCTTTTTATTGAAAATTAAAATATTTTTTGCTGGAAATATCAACTATTACACTTTTTGTTAAGAATTTATTTTTCTATTAAAGATTCATCAGTTTGGTTGAAAATTTAACTATTTAGTTGAAAAATTTTTTGTTTAGTTAAAATTTTATTTCTCTAACTTAAGATTAAACTATTCTTTTTTTTTTTTAATTTATCTTTTTTAGTTGAAAATTTGAATTTTTTGTAGAAAATTGAAAATGTATCATTTTGTTTAAACGTTAATTTTTTTAGTTAAAAATTTAACAAATTTTGTAGAAATTTATTTTTTTTTGTTAAAAAAGAAATTTTTTTACTAGAAATTTAGCTATTTCATTTTTTCTACAAAATTCACATTTTTCAATTGAAAATTTACTTATTTTGTTGAAAACTCGTCTTTTTTGGTCGAAAATTCAATTACTTTGGTAGAAAATGCATCTTTTTTAGTTGTAAATTCAACTTTTTTCAAAAATTCGTCTTTATGATATAAAAACTCAATATTTTGGATGAGATTTTTTTCTTTCCTGATTGAAAAATCTTCTTTGGTTGAAAATTCAACTCTTTTGTTGAAAATTCGTATTTCTTGGTTTAATTTAACAGCTTTTTGTTAAGAATTTATTTTTTTATTAAAGATTCATCAGTTTGGTTGAAAATTTAACTATTTAGTTGCAATTTTTTTTTGGTTTGTTAAAATGTTATTTCTCTAACTTAAAATTAAACTATTTTATTTTTTGTTAAAAATTTATGTTTTTTTATTTGAAAATTTAAATTTTTTGTAGAAAATTGAAAATGCATCGTTAAATTTAAACTTTAATTTTTTTAGTTACAAATTTAACAAATTTTGTAGAAATTTCTTCTTTTTTTTTTT
>CAKNYM010007877.1:0-10471 GCA_932195095.1 Andricus curvator | reverse complement strand
GTTTCTGTAAATTTTCAATCTTTATTCGAGTTTGTTTCGTTTTTTCTATTCTCTTTCTTTTTCATCCCCGGCCTAAGTTTATTTTAGAGATTAAAAGATAATGATCAGTATTGCATGAAAGGGAAATGGCTTAATGGTATAATAATAATAATAATAATAATACGTACATACATACATTCATACATGACAAACGAAATTGTTCCCCTACTAACTTAGGATATGAAATTGAGCAAAGTTTTATTCTGTTCAATTTTGAACCAAGGGCATACACTGCCGGTCAAAAGTTTCCGGACACCTCTTTTTTGATAACTGACAAAGTTCTCTCAATTTCAATTATGTCAGAGCTAAAGAGTTTTCTCTCTGAAGGGTTGAATTCTCTCCAAATTCTGTATGAAATGAGCCCAGGATGAAGTAAATTTGTCTATTTTTTGAGTAGGTATTGCAAAAATAGCGTGAATTTCAATATTTTCTCAAATTAATTAATTGTAAGAAACATATAACCATAAAGTTTCTATAAAAGTCCCTTGAAATATATATTTATTGAATGTTTTATTTTTATTTGCCTATAGATAAGACGTTTTCACATTTTTCCAACTTCAAGTTCTTGCACTCTGATAGAAATTTTTTTTATATTTATGCTCATAAACTGCTGCGATACTGTAGAAAATTAGCTATATACATACATACGTATTTACATACATACATACATCCATACATATATACATACATGACAAACGAAATTGTCTCCCTACTAACTCAGGATAAGGAATTGAGCAAAATTTTATGCTGTTTAATTTTAAACCAAGGGCATACACTGTTAGAAATTTCTATAGCGATTTTACTATAAATGTAATGGAAGCAATATGCATATACGTGTAGTAAATTTAATATACCATCATCTGGTAAAATTAATATACATGTATAGTAAAACAGAGCGCGTGAAAGTTGAAAGTTCTTTGATGCACACAAATCTTGTCAAATATTAAAAAATAAAGTAATAACCTACAATTCATCGACTAAATTCATATTTATAATCAAAGTGCAACGTATAGGTGGGATTTTCTTCAAAATTCACTGTAAATGTCAGAATTTTAACAAAACAACCGCTGCTTTTAGGTTAGGTGTCTTAATTATTCGCTTAATTGAACTTTTCCACTTAAAACCCAGTATAATTTATGTTTAACTAGAAAAAAATATCATGCTTTATTATTTGGAATTAACGATTACTGCCAACATTAATTTTAATTTGTGTAAAGTGAATTTACCTGACTTTTCTAAGAGTTGACCAATATACATGTATATGAAATTTACTATGCAGCCTCTTAATTACTATTTCCTGGACCGAGTTTTTAGATTTACTATACAAATGTATAGTAAATCTATATTAAATTTACAAACATTTTTAACAGTGTACATAAGCATCCTATGCCTTGAGCACTACGTTCTGGAGCAGCTGTTGGGGCCGAGGTTTTCGAAAACTCTTGATTTTTTTGCTGAAGCCAGTCAGATAACTAAACGTGAGGACTCACCCAATTACCACAGAACCATCTTCTAACTTGAAGGTGCACCAGTCACCAGCTGAGATGAATTCTTCTCGGCGAGAAGAAGACATCCATTTAGACAATGACGAGGAAGAGCGGTTTACTGGAGTTGTCTGTACTCTTTAAAGTCAATCCGAGCTAATTTTCATATTTCCACTACTATTTAACCACAACAAGGTTGACTTTCTGATAACTGCCAGATTACCTTCCTCATCAGATACCGGGAGAAATGGACTTGTTTTCGTGATATTGATGCGAATAAAATTTTTTCAACCTAAATAACCTGATGACGCAATGAACAGACCTTCAATGATATCATCTAAATCATCCTCTCGATCCTGCCCAATATCACTCCCAAGTTCGCTATCACTATTAGCAACATTTTGTTCTTCGCCACTAATTATGTCAACGTTGCTATCTCATACGTCATCATCATTGTTAGTATAAAATTTTATCGAATTCGCTCATATCTACTTTATCTGGAGATATGACACGCGACTCAGACTTGGATATAAAAGATGCAGAAGTTTTCTTGCAAAATTTATATTGCACAAATCTTGCGATAGCATGATAAAAAGAAGATAAAACTGCGGCTTCAATTTCTAAGTCCTCTGGAAATAAAATAGGAATGTAAGGCATAGCCTGAGAATTTCAGAGAGCTTTGTGGTGCCTAGGGTAAAAAACTTATTTCGTAACTTTAAATAACTCAAAGCCAATAAATCAAGTCTTCTAATGTGGCTCTGAAGGTATAAGATTGAAAATGATACACCACAGTGATATGTTGTTGTCGACCGTACTATTCTGAAGGCAGTTTCACATGGTTTGCTTGAAATTAACCATGGCAAAAACCAACTCTCTTCTCCACTTTTTCCAAATTTTACAACTGCTTGAATAAGACAAATTATGTTGATTTCAATACAATAATATGTATTAGAATTAAGAAAATTTATTTAAAGGTTGTAGCCATCTTGCTCTAAAATCCACGAGCTCCACATTTAAAAAAAAACTCACTCTCGCATCATCTCTATTCGCTCTAGAGGTTTCAGTTCAAGTGAAACATAGGCCTCAATGACTTCTCACTTCATGTCTAAATAAACAGCTGTACCTTCACTCTTGGGGACTTATGACCGAAGTAGGGCTGCAACCTTCTTATATCACATTTTCTGTACTTCTCTGTAGTTTATATTGTCTTTTGGAATGATGTCTGATAACCAGAGTTCGGATTGGTCCTTACTTGATCTCTGTATCAGTTCATCAAGGTGGTCTCTGAAAACAACAAATTCCTTTCCAAGGGGCAAAATAATCGATGGCTTAAGAAGTCTACTCTTGAGTTTTGTGTCGATGTGAATGTCATCTTGAATATACAGGTGGTTTGTCATTTTATTAGCCTGAAATAACTTCCAGGATGTTGATGTCGGTGGTGTAATTACTCGGAAGCTCTTTGCCTTTAGAAGACGAGAATCACCATCAGATGAGAAACCGAATACCTCAATTCCTTTTTCGCTAAATCTCTTCTTGATCCATTCCCTCCTCTTTAGAACTTGTGTTGCTGTGGACATACATACATTGCTGAAGAAAGTAGAGGTGCTTTATAACAAAGAGGTTGAGCTAAAATAGAGTACGCATAATTACTTGTATCATCCTTTCCAAAATAGCCTCAAGTCTTTTCAGCAGAAGAGGGACGATATAAACTAACTTCAGGAGCTCCAGTGGCATCTAATGGTATAGTTAAGCCAACAACTTGATTAGTGGATGGATGAAAGGACTATCGGCGAGAAAATTCGAGTCCTCTGGCTTTTACGTTAAAAAAGTAAGTGAAGAAAAAATAGTAGCTTAATGAATGAAGGATCAGTTTAATGTTGTACATTAATGAGCTTGAAACGAATATGCTAAACAAAATTTTATAGCGCACACACCCGAAAATCGAATAAAAAGTAATACAGGAGTCACGTTATACCTTAAAAAGGAAAAACTTGGAAACCCGGCGGCGTTCCACCGATTTTAATGAAACCTTTCGCATTGTGTTGCTAAAGATGTGTAATGAAAAGTCAAGAAAAAAGATCTTTCCGCTAATTGTTATTCATTTGTTTAAACAAAGAATTCCGAAAATTGGATTTTAAAGTTAATTCACTGGAACAAATGAAGTCCTAAAGCCACGAAAATAGTATGTACATGTTTATTGGAGTTGCTGATTATAAATTTTAGGGTCAAAAAATTTGAAATGGCGGCCAAATTTTTGTAAACGTTTATAGAAAAATAAACACCCCCAAAAATGGTTTTTGGCGTTTATTTTGGAAACGATGCAACGGAAAAAAATTATTTTTTACATACAATTAGTTCTAACAATTTACAATAAGAATGCTTATATGAATTTTTTGTCTGCGGGTCATACTTTCTGAGTAATAAACCCTCAGATTAGGGGGTGAGTTCTACCGCGTGGGTGGCACGCTTCTTCCGTAGCTCATATTTCGAAATGGGGACGTTTCTGGATTTGAGGGTAGATTACTCAGAAGATATGACCTGAAGAGGAAAAATTCATACTAGTGTTCTTATTGTAAATTGTAAGTACTATTTTTCTAAAAAAAGTGATTGGTTTCCGATGCACTGTTTCCAAAATAAACGCCAAAAACCATTTTTTGGGGATGTTTTGCTCGATTTAAGGGTGGTTTCACCCTTCATTTCGAGTCCAACTTATGTTATGTTATCTACCAATACCGTAAACAATATGTATGGCAAATATCAATAATTTATTTAGAGTTTATTTTTATTTTTTTATAACTGTTTTAAAAAATTTGGCAGCCATTTTGAATTTTTTTACCCTAAAATTTATAATCAGCAACCCCACTATACATATACACACTATTTTCGTGACTCTAGGACTTCATTTGTTCCAGGTATTCAACTTTAAAATCCATTTTTCGGAATTGTTTGTTTAAACAAATAAATAACAATGAGCGGCAAGATCTACTTTTTTAACTTTTAATTACACATCTTTAGCAACACAATGCAAAAGGTTTCAGTGAAATCGGTGGAACGCCACCGGGTTTCCAAGTTTAAACCTTAGTTGACTCCTCTATAAGGAAATTTGACAGCTTTTAAAGACAGTGAACTTTGGAACATATTTTTTTATTGAAAAAATAATAGGAAAAATCTGGAAAAATTCATGGTGGTACTTTAAACATTCTTGAACAAATTTCCGTTGAAAAATTTGCAGACTATTATAAATTGTTCGTTTTTTGTACATAAATGTACAACTGTACTATCTTTAGTTATAATGAAGATTATGGAGTGATTTAAGTTTCAAAGAAGTATGTGCTTTTTTTTTCTCTTCGTACAATTTGCGATATTTGAAAAAAGTTTTTTATACTGGAAAGCAAGTGTAAGAAACAAGCGGGGTGCCGTTTTTCATGGGATCGTCCTCGTATTTCTTCAGCAAAACTTGGAAGCACATGCTGAGGAAAGACGAAAACGATCCCATGAAAAAAAGGCCATGAATTTTTTCATGTTTTCCCCATTATTTTTGCAATAAAAAAGTATGTACCAAAGTTCATTCTCTTTGAAAGCTGTCAAATTTCCTTACTTTTTAACATATTTTCGGGTCTGTAAGCTACACCATTTTTTTTGGCATATTCGTTTCAGGCTCATTAACGTATAACATTTTGACCTTTAAAATGATCTTTCATTCATTGAGCTACCATTTTTTGCATACTTACTTTTTTAACGTCAAAGCCAGACGCCTCGAATTTTCTGGCCGATAGCAGATACGTCCATCAACTCTTGTGGCATCTTCACACATATGTACTCTAAGTGAATAATTTTTGGTAAAAATTCTTGTGCTTGGGTTTAAGTGGAGGATGATACTGGGATATATAGTGATTTGATTGAGACTATATCCAGATATGAACCGGAAATAGGTATTTGAAGAAAAAATGAAACATGTGTGCTTATGGCCCTCGCCAAGTTTAGATGTGTTTTTCTCGAAAAACGGTTTTTCGAAGTACCAATTCCCAAAATGCCCCAGTAATTCGTTTTTCAACTTAGAAAGTTCATTTTGGGGCTAAAATTCCGGGAATTTATCCGGCTATAGGCCTCTATACGTAATTCCATACCGACTATAAGGGCCCTTTTCATGCGAACACACAAACACACACACACATATACACACACACACACACACACACATATATATATATATATATATATATATATATATATATATATATAACAAAATGCTAAGACACTTGCGGGGAAAATGCAGAGGAAGGTCGTCCTTGGGTCGCTCCGTGTCTTTAGGGTACACGAGACTTGTGCCGAATGATCGCATTGAGTCCGTCACAGACTGTAACCACCAATCTCACGGTCGCGAGACGTGATTAAGGCTTAAATTTTACCGCGATATCGCTGAGAAACTTGTGAGACTTGTGAAAACACAACCATAACGTTTCTTAATTTTGAATCTTTTAGTATACGGAGTAGACTTAAGAAAATACGGTTCTTGTTTTACTTCTCTGCCAGCACTTCATCTGTGTTATAACATATCTTATGTTACTTTCAAAAATTGTAAAAAGATGCACAACAAACAACTAAATACAGGCAATATGAGTAACATCTGAAACTTACGTCAAAACTAGAAATAGAAAAGTGAGATTAGTTTGGTTTGCAAATTTCTCAATAAAGCATATTGAACAATAAACTGCCAAATATAAAATTAAGTTGCTATACTTCCTCAAAAATAAATGTCAATAATACGTAAGCAGCCTAAAATATTAAATTCGTCATATCAGCCGAGTTCTCGGCACGCGTCGAGCATCACTAAAACACCACTACCCTTCCAACGTGCTCACCCACGCCCTGGGTCTGTTGAATCGCCCGGTCTGGAGTGACACGGCACGAAGGTGTCAAGAACTTAAAAGGAGGTACAGTACGGAGAATCGAGTAGGAAAACAATGCAACAAAAAATTAAGTAATGCAAAAAATAACTCAATAATTTATAAAAAATAACTAAAAAATTTTTAAAAACTCCCGGCTTAGTGTTTTTCACACTCAAATAAATGAAAACATATTTTCAAAAATACTCGTAACAAAAAAAGCTGAAAACTCCAAAATTTTGACGATACCATTAAAAAAGCGATTTATATGCAATACAAAAATTTAAAATAATTAACTATGCAAAAATAAATAAATAAATTACCAAGCAAAAATTTTCCGAAATGAAAAAATGTAACCACACTACGTTTACAAAAAAGCTAGAAAAGGGACAGAAGAAGAAAACGTCCACGGCGTGGTTACATTTTTCAATTCGGAAAATGTTTGATTGGTAATTTATTTATTTATTTTTGCATAGTTAATTATTTTAAATATTTCTATTGCATTAAAATCGCTTCTTTAATGGTACCTTTAAAATTTCGTAGTTGTCAGCTGTATTATTTACAATATTTTTATAATTACAACTTTTGTTATCAGGAGTATTTTAAAAAATATGTTTTTATTTATATGAAATAAAAATGCTTTATAGGCTGCTAATAAAGCGTTAAACCCAGTTTTTAAATAAAATTTTTGAAAAGAAGAAACTCCGATTGAAGAAAAACTATTATCTTGAAAATTCACCGTTGAGAAGAACGCTCTCGAGTTTAGACTCTAGACGAAGCGGTATATTAAAATCTCATATGAACTAATGCCACAAGGTGCTTCTTTAAAATTCAATTCACAGACGAGGTTGCGATTCTTAACAGAAAATAGGAGTACACTCTCAAGAATGCTTGTGCTGGGTTCCTACGCAGGAGAGAGATGAAGAAAGAATCGTTAAAGAACTACGCGGAAGCTGTCAAACGAAATCAACGTCAGTGTGTTGGCTCGTAATGAGAGACTTTTTTATCGGTGAAATTTTTCGAGCTTTCACTGGGAAACAGGCAAAAAAGAGAGGAAAGGAGACAGACAGGGCACCCAGCGAAGTACCGGTTCGATTCAAATTGGTTTCTGCACTTTGGTTTTTCTGCTCCATTGTGACCCGACCACGCGGTAACGCTACACGTTTCCCCGTATCGGGTTACATCGATTCGTAGGGTTTACTCGAAATTTCTTGTTTTTTCTTCTTCCTCTTTTCTCATTCATTGTGAATGAACGTCGGAAAAATTTTCAATCCATAACAAAGAAATGAGAGAAATGTCGCTCATTCTATAAGAAAAAGTTTTGCATGATATCTACATTGAATGTTAAATAAAATTGATAATAATGTTTACATAAAGCAAATTTTCGTTGCGCCTTCACAGAGAGAGAAATCGAATTAAAAAATATGGCGATTAGTGGTAGAAATCGATTAGTCGGTGTAAGATAAATTGAAAAATTGAAAAATTTTAACCTAGTATTATAATCTACAACTAACATGAAATATTTGGAAGAAAATTTTCTAAAAAATATAATCTTGAAAAAGTAAAATTTTCTAACAAACTTGCACAAGAACAACAGTGCAATCGGCTCATTACAGACAGTTACATGACAAAGGAAAAAAGAGGGTGGGGGGAAGAAAAGAAACTACTGGGAATAATTTCTACGTTATGCTAATATTAATTAAAATTGTAGATATTTCTTCAGTTCTTTGTACTGTTCTCAAGTTAGGTTTCTTGGTAAATTCTAAAAAATTAAATATATTCTGAAAACCATTTTATAACATTCCGGGATGCTTGATGCTTAAATTAGCACCAATACTTTTCAAGTAATCATTCTCAGACAATTTTCTGCACATTTAAAGTCAGTGAAGTCTCTAACGGTCACGATTACTGGGACGTCTACCTTCACTAAAAAATTCGGTACGTCAGTCATAACTTTGTATTTCTTGTACGATACGAAAGGATACTATATCTGATTACAGTTAACACCCCAGCTGAAAATATGTATCTGGCATTATCTGTGAAAATCCACGTAAAATCCGTAAACCGTAAGAGAGAAGACATAAACAGGGAGAGTTCTGGATGTATGCGTGTACGTATATCTCGATCTGAACATTCGCATGCAATGGCATGTACGTGTGAATTATGGATGCTTTTAGTTTGATAGATGTAGACGTTGTGAATGTGATACACTGTTAGAAAAATCTTTATTAAATTTAATACAAATGTATAAGAAGTCATTTGCATACACGGGAATTGAAATTTAATATACATTAAAATATGAATAGCTGTACACTTTATATTAAATTTAATATACATGTCGGTATAGCAGCGTGCTTGAAAACTCTGCCCCTGAATGGTAGAAATTTAATGTGAGTATAGTTGAGTGTAGGTTAGGTCTGTCATTTCTTTACGTAATTGAACTTTTCGACTTAAAATCCAATTTTATTTTTGATTAATTGCAAGAAGGTAACATGTTTTATTATTAAGAATCGAAAATTACTGCTAATCTTATTTTGATTTTGTGTAAAATGGAATTATCTGAGCGATTATCATGATTGTATATGAAATTTAATAAACACGTACCTAAATAGGGATTTCATATGCTTGAGATATTAATTTTAATATACATTGGTATTTTGAATTTAATACTATTTTTAACAGTGTGTGTAGATAATACATCGTCAATTATGTAGACATTTTTAAATTTTTGTAAATTCTCTGAAAAACATATAACGTCAGCTTCCTGTCGGCAAATACCAAAAAAAGAATTACTAAGGAATTTATTTTTTAACAATATCAAAGAAATGATATCACACGAGTATCGCATGGTTATGGAATGTTTAAACATGGTAAAATCAAAGACTGCCCAACGTAAGACTTGCGTTTTTCTTTAGTTCTATAAAAAATGACATCAAATCTATTTTAGCAAATATCAAAGGGAGATGCATCAAGGAATTTGTTATTAAAATCGAACAGAAAACTTCCTAACGTATTAGTGACGTAGTTCGGCGATCCAGTCTCTAGCGTGAACTCTACCTAGTACCCATGTGGAAATCGACATTGGGCATACCCATAGAACGCACATAGTGAACGTTCTAAATTAATTAACAGATTATTTTAATTATATGAGTAAGTAGATTCAATTCCATCAAAACCCTGAAGCTTTTCCAATTATTCAGAAGTTTTAATTATCAAAACTTATGTTGATAAAGCCGATCAGTGCATATTTGTTCTTAATTGGGCTTAAATTGGGCTGACCCATAAAACGCCCAGTGAGCACTATCGGAGCAAACCAGTCTGGACCCAAAAAGTAACCCCAGTGATATTGATAGAGGGCAGTAGAAAGATAAAATATCGGCTGTGGTCTGCTGCTACTTACATCGCTAAATTTATTTTAAACTGCACTGTTAAAAAAATCTGATAGAAATTTAATATACATGTGAGTAAAGTCATTTGCATATACCGTACAATAATTTTAATATACCATCATGTTGTAAAATTAATATACATGTATATTAAAGTCGGTAAAACAGAGTGCGTGAAAACAACAAGTCCTTTGATGCCTTCAGATCTTGTCAAATATTAAAAAATAAAGTAATAACCTTCACTTCGTCGACTAAAGTACAGGTGCTTGGGGGTTAGGTTTTTAAATTATTCGTTTAATTGAACTTTTCTCTTTAAAAACAGTTTAATTTAAATTTATCTAGGAGAAAATATTATGTTTGATTATTTATAATTGAAAATTGTTGCCAAAATTGTTTTTAATCTGTGCAAAGTGCAAATATCTAACTTTTCTGATAAATGATCAATATGCTGTATATGAAATTTCATAACATAGTCTCTTAATGGCGCTTTCGTATACCTAAATTTTAGATTTAATATACAAATGTATATTGAATGTATATTAAAATTACAAACCTTTTTAACAGTGTGTATCCGTTTCGAAATAAATATGAATCGGGATAATTCTGGTAAAAAACGCCGTGCGAATAATCCCTGCCGATGAAACAGCACTGAAAAAGCACTGGCGAACGGCACTGG
>CAKNYM010007863.1:0-18620 GCA_932195095.1 Andricus curvator | reverse complement strand
TATCTGTAAGAAATTCAAAATAATGTACTTCTTTCCTTCTTCAGTCGACTGATTATTATTATGTAATTGAAGAAATTTTTTTTTTTTATAATGAACTTGTAAAGATTTCGAAACAATATAACCCCAAAATAAATTCTAATTGAGTTCTGTTTTATTATAGACATTCGCGATATTAAAACAAAGGGATTTATATAGTCAAGGACGGAATATTGTGTTCATGCACATGTATATTCGTAGATATATATATATCCATAGCTTGGTCTGTGGTTTGGTATACAAGGAAGGGGCGAGAGGCGCGTACAAAGACGAGTATACAAGGATATATCGATATACGGGGTGACGACAGGTATATAATAGAATGCATTCTGCCCTAGCGAGAGCGGCCGTGAACGCCCTTCTATCCTTTCCTGGATATTAATGGACCAAGATATTGCATTCACACAGTTCGGTTCGCCTATATTCGACGGTTTGGTCCGCTTGTATATGTATTATTAATGACGGTTGGAGACAAAAGACAAAGAATGTTTTTAGTGAATATCGATCCTTCGATAAGAATTCTAAGCATTGTAACGTTAATGACAGTCAGTCTTACGTTAGAATAACCCCACAGTGGATCAAAAACTAATTTTATCTAGATATATCCCTGAACATCGAGGGTCTCCGTGGTAGATTAATTCTGGGTATAGCTCACATAGTCGAAAATAGAAGAGATCCTCTTTTGAAGATTGTAAGGAATCACGAGAATAAAGATAATGTAATATTTCTTTTTCGATCAGCAGAACGCGATTCAGAAGCCCTTGGCCTATATTTCCGTCTTGATGATGACGGTGGTGGATCAGATCTTGTACATTATGAGTACCCGATACTCAAGGCTATAGTAAAGAAAGTGAGTTAAAAAATCTCCTCTAAGAACTCTTCGACAAAAGGATGCACGCCAATAGTTTTGTATAAGAAAGCAAAGGAACACAGACTGCTGATGGAGTTGACTTTTGCCTTTCTCAAATTGTAAAAGAACATGGAATATCTATGCATTTCTTAAATTATCTGGAATAAATTCTGGTACTTCTGAGCATGTCGTATATACTGAACATACATGGCAACTCAGATATATTCTATCAGGTGGTCCAGGTCACCCAGAAACTAGTAATTATTCTACATTGATGGGCGCAATGCGACACTAATAGTGTTTTATGATCTGCGTTGCTCTTGCAGTAACAGTGTCGAATATACTTGAATTATAAATTCGCAACAACTGTTTCTGTCGCAAAAACGAGGCCTTACATCGATATCATTGACTCTAAAAATCGAACCACGTTCGTCATTGAGTTCTCGGCTCTGACCGACAATATCACTACCGAGGAGAAGGAGAAGTAAGATCGATATAAGGATCTCACTACAGAGTTTTTATGACAGTGCCCGAAAGATCGCCTTAAAACAGTTGTTATTCTGATCTTTGGTACGCTATAGGGTGTTGGGAAATATACAAAAGTCAATCGTTCTGGGGGTTGGACATCTACTTACGGTTCACCATACCAACTACACGAAAAACATTTGCTCGTAAAAAAGGCATGAACTAGTAGCTATAGCGTGAAAATTCGAAAACGGTTTATCACTTTTTTTCTTCAATAATTAAAAAAATATCACGAATGATTGGGAAAAAATTCGCAAATCTAGGAGCTGAAAACTGAGATCGCCAGCACGCACGCGTGTATGGATGATTTTCATACAGATTTTAATTTTTATTTCTGTAACGCGAGTGAATTGAAGTTTTAAATAATTTAATAATTTTGATTTCTTTTCATAGATATACATTGATATACAATGTCTCGATACATCGAAGATGCAGCGAAAAATGGGAGTATCTTTCATTACAAGCCCTTGTATTGCATTACAACCTGTGAATTGATTGATTTGTTCCTAATTGATGTACGTCTTATTCAATGTTTCCATACAAAGCTGCAGCTTGGCAGAAACAGTTTTCCTGAATATCTCTGTTCAAAGTGAAACTGAGTTTCTAATCTGTATTTAAGCTGTTTTTAAGTGTTCAAGTTACATTCATAACTTTTTGAGCTGAATTACTATTTTTTACACTAATTTGAGTTTAAATTATTCTTCCACTTGAAATATATTATTATAAAGGTTTAAGACTAATTTGGGCAGGCTTAACGAAAATGTGCAAAAGTTGTCTTTGTATATTCTGAAAAAATACCTTTTAAAACATTTTTTTGTTTTCAGAAGCAAAAGGAGGTGTTTTCTGTCTCTTTACTGCGGCTTTGAGCCTTTTATTGGTGCATGCAATAAAAGGCTTTGGAGTTGATAATTCGCATTTTTATAGTGCTGTAATTGGAAGAATTTTTTGCTTTCAATAATATCAAGTTCGGGAGATGTTTTTCCCCCTCAGATTTCGGCATCCGTTTTTTTCGAGGCTTCGAAGTTGACATTTCAGGTTCCACCCATAGGGTTTTACGTCATCTCAGAGGCGCAGTTGTAAAATGCGCAGTTTGGTAACATTTATTTTTTTATTTCAATCTGGTATAATTCTGAGGATAATTTTTCTCACTGATTGTGAGAGCAGAAAACCACATTTTTCCTGATTGAACTACGAATCAGATAATCCTTTACGGATAAGGAAGGAGCTAGGACTTAAGACGTGGATTTTTCGCGTTCTATTAATTTCTCATCCAATTTGTAGTAGCGGGTGATTTTCAGTCCTTGGGTTTTCGTTGAAGATCGATGGCCATGATAAAAAAGAAGCTCTTTGGATATCTGGACGTTCCTAGCACCGAATCATGATTAGAATCGAGCTCCTTCTATCGAAATTCTAGAGGGCTCCTTGGTACCTTGACTGAGTTGCCAGAAGGATGGATTAATTTGCAGAGATTCCTCGAAATAAACTTCAAGGATTCATCCACGGAAGAAAAATTCAGCGAAGTTCCATTCCTTGCAATCTTGAATTTCACTGCTAACGAGATGTCTTCGTCATCGTCGACGTTGTCGTCGTCTTTTCAGACCTGAGGGATTTTGCATCGACGACTTGGCGAACCATCGATTTATCGAGCATCGAATAAAGACTCGACGAGAAGAACTTCATTCTTCACGTATTATCTCAGCTTCTTCGATAACGTCAAGCTATCACGCTGGATACCTCCCAACTCATGCGGAACATTCGCATCAGAATTCAGTATCCAATTACGAACCTCACCGCAAATCGAATTTCCTCAATCGCCACATTCGCAAGCCCTTAAGCAGGGCCTGAAATCTGAAATTGAGAAGAACGAATATATGAACGACGAAAACGTTGACGGAAGCCAGCGATGACATAATTCCATTTTAAACTTAAATACGCCATGACGTAGTCGAATTTCTATTCCTTCTTCTACAGTAGAAGGTGATAAAGTATTAATTAATGTGTAGAGTAGATATTCGTGACTGCCTATTTACAGAAATAGACATATCTGGCGTCTATTTGCTCTTCTTCCTGACCAAAAAATCTTCAAATTTTTAAAATGCCAGATAAATTTACAAGGATATGAAAATTCAAGATATGAATATAAATCATGCTTCGCCGACTTCCAGACCATTGAAAAGTTTTATTAAATTGATTTCCGGATAAAAAAACTTATGTCTCATCTTTTTTAAATTAAGATCGATCAGAACTCTATTTTATCATGAATAATTTTATGCAAAATGAGCATGAAAAAGATTCAGAATTAAAAAACAGACCTCTATCAGACCTTGGTTAAAATATTAAATGCGGAGGAAAAAAAGAATTAATTGATGTATAGAGGACACATTGAGAAAATCCAGCGTGAATGCTCATGTTTATTATCATATTTATCATTATATAACTAAGAACGATCTCTTTAAAAAATCTTAAAATAAATATGAGCACTCAGACTGGATCTTCTGAATGTGTCTTCTATACACCAATTCATTATATTTTTCCTCCGGATTTCAAATTTTTACCAAGGTCTGATGATGAGACTAGACTCGTCTCGAAACATAACCATAAGTTTTTTATTCGGAAATTAATTTAATAAAACTTGTCAATGGTCTGGAAGTCGTCGAAGTATGATTTATTTTCCACATTCATTGGTTTCTCTCAGACGTAAAAGAAAATAAGACAAGATACCATCTCTCACAGTCTTTTTACACAATATATATGAATAAATATGTTTTCAATATTGGTTTAAAATAAATTGAAAAACATACAAAATAGGGACACAGATAACTTTAGAATTATGAAAAACTTTTGACTGGCTTTTTAAAATGAAATATTTGTGTATAAGTGAGTTATATTTCTTACATTGTTAGCCCAATAAAAATGGTGTAAGAAAATGTTATATTATATTCAGGCTGAAAAGATCGAGTTTTTAAACATAAAAGGTCGCAAATGTTCGCTGTTGTAAAATTCTACCCTGAATAGAGGACTATTATTCCTGTACAATTTATATGAAATTTAAATTTTCACAATTTTTCCATTCTAGATAGAAACTTTCAGTTGGATTTCTCGAGCTTCCAAAGTATAAGGATTCTGTGAATCTGTAAAGCCGCAATATAATGCATACCTAATTAATGAAGCAGAAATATTGAATTATATCTATATTTAACCACAAAGTACTTAAATTCAATTAAATTGTTTAATATTTGATTTACCTTCAAATTATTTTCCCCGTGCGGCTACACATTGTTGTGTCAAAAATTCTGCATTACGAGGGAAATACTGAAAGTCCATTGTTCCTTTTTTTCTCAAAAATTTTGCGTAACAGACAATTTTCACTTGCAAATTTGGATTTAGCTTCCGCCATCTCTCCCTTATTGTCTGCTCTTCCTTGGAATACGATTCAAACACCAGGAAGTATTTTGATGAATTTCTAGAGTGAATCCATATTAGACCAAGTCTGTTCTCATTTGCGAAATTAGAGACAGTTAACTCGTTTGTCGATGCATAAGCGGGGTGTAATTTCCTTTTCGAAGTACGATGCGGCGTTGAGACGGTTCCGCATGCGAATTCTTTCCACCACCAATACATATTTGCACGTAGGGAAATAGGGCTGCCACCTCAGGATAGTCGAAATATATTCAGACGACATTTACAAGCCAAATTGAAGGTAATAGTGTGCGCGCGCTCTGAAGTAGAGCGAGAATGCGATTCGTTCGCGGAAGACAAATTGATTTTGAAATGCCGCTAGCTGGTACCCTCGCGCAAGGAAACCGCTTCGATCGTTGCACAGGCTGCATTTGTCGATTATTCAAATTATACGTACGAATTCGTCGAAGTGATCTGAAATTGCAACCAGGGTATGTATGATGAAGCGAACAATAGTCAAAATAGTTGAAGCAGATATTTGAAAATCTAGAATCCCTAATCAGTTTCGATTGATATTGTCAAACTTTTTTAGGGACATCTTTCTAGTAGATTTACGGAAATGCAGTGATAAGATATCAGATTTTATATGGTTAGGCTACTTTCCGAGTAAAAAAAGATAATTATGAGATACGATAGTTTCTGCAATTTTACTTGATCTTTACAAATTATTTGAAATAAAAACATCAGGTTGTAAAACGTTTGCTAATATATTAATCAGGGCATAAATATTGTGTCGTATAAGTGAAACTTTTTTCAAAAAAACAAGCGAAAGTTGATAATTCCTTTTAGGTTTGTTTTGTATTTTTCTTTTCAATGACATGATGGTTATCGTATTAATAGTGAATACATAGATAGAGCCTTTTTGCATTAGAATTTCTGCAGATTTCTCAAAAATCCATGTACGTAGGCTAATTAGGGTAATAATTCTCCGAATGTAATTAGAACTTCTAATTATCTTTTTTTTTATAGATGAATTCGTTTTTTCATTACGAATCGAGCGATATTATTATGATCATTATACGGGAGGGCAGGGCAATAACTGCCCACAGCACTGCGGTGAAACCTAGAATCGAACGATATAAAAAACATATTTCTCATGAATAATGTACATAGCCTTTCTTCAAATGTACGGCCATATACGCGTTAATATTTTATTGGCACTTAAATTACCATCAACATTATTTTTCGAGCAACACAAATACTTCCAGTCAAAATAAAAAAAGAAACCAATTAAAGAAAGGGTAGGGAAAAAGATGGCAACTTCCAGAAATAATCAAGGAAATTTATTCAATTTCATTTCAGTTGAAAAAGGAAAAGGAATAAGCATACATAATAATTATTCAATTTGAAAAAGAAGGTTGCCTTCTTTTTCTTTCAATATTCCACCCAAATTTACAAAAAATTTGAAAAATGGCTCTTTGTAAATTGAGGCCGCCATGCTAGATCAACGTTTTTGAATTTATAGGATTTTCTGCTACACCTAAGAAATGATTCACTGCATTCTTACTTGGCAGTCTATTTAAATAAAAAAATACCGTTCTACTAGAGTAATTGCAAAGTTGAAGAAAATAATTACCTTCAGTCGTGTACACCAGAAAAATTTGCGAAAAAAATGGAATAATTGACAACAGTAAATTGGAAGGTAATTACGAGCGGCGACGCTGGAATATAATTAGAGTTTGATCACATCATTATGCCACAGTTACGAAAGCTTCTTCAGTTTTCTGAAGTTCTCGAAACTTGCTTAGTAAATGGAAACTGAGTATGAAGCATGACGCTTTGAGCGCGCAAGTCCACGTCTCACTTTTTCAATTTCTTAATAAACATCGTACTCCTTTTTCAGCGTCTCGAGGTCGACTGCTGTGGCATCATAAATTACTCTCTCTCTCTTTGTTTCCGTTCGTCTTACCTCCAACAAAGTAACAAACTCTCGTCTTTCTCACCATTTGCTTCTTTCTCTTTATGACAAATTACAGTATCGCCCTATGTACGTTCAAAGAAAATTACCAAGGAGCTGAAGCGAAGAACGAGATAGGCAGTTATTAAGAAATTTGAGAACTCTTATTATTAGCCAGATTATCGATCAAGCATATTATTTATTTTGGAATATATTAACAATATAGTTATGTAATGATGAAAATTAAAAAGGTCACTTTACATTAAATTACTTACAGAATCAATTTATGATTTTAATCCCATAAGATATGCTAGAAGATATGAATTTGGAATTTTGTATTACTATCAAATGATAATGTTTACTTTTTTTCCTCAATCATCAAATCGTTGTTTCTCTATGAGAGAAAAAAAATTTTTTTCTCTTGTGCATGTTCCAAATAAAAAAATTAATGCATATAAATGTGGAAATTTTTTAAGTTTTTAAATAATGCTGTAATTTCTTTCGTAAAAAAAATATTATAAAGCACATTATGTATTTTCGTTGAAGGAAGCTGCCGTCATAAAAAGTACCACGTACATATATAATGTAAATTAGTCAATCGTTTTTCTCAATTAGCGTTATCTGTCTTTCTCCCTGCACAATTGCACACCGCCCACATTATGAAATTAAACGGAAGAGCACTACCTCCAATAGGGTTAGCAAATTGAAAGCATTTATTATATTATGAAAGGATTCGTAATGGTAGCATTTAATTAAGCTTTCCTGGATTCTCCTGTATACTAATCAGTCTCTGATTTCCATATATTCTGTTTTATTTACTATCCATTTTCCAATATTATTTATTATTCTTCTCTGTCAGTTAAGTTTCCCCTGGAAACTTTCAAATAAGTATTTTCGATGAGGTCGGAAGGTTTCAGAGTCATGTAATTCGGAACAAGTGTCACGTCCCGTGACGTATATATATATATATGTTAATATATTTATTTATATATTTATCTATTTGCATGCTTACACTAATAAATACTCAATAAATATAGAGCGAATATTCCGCGCTATAGAGTGTAGCTATATATATCAGCACGTTGTACGCTGTAGAATATAACTATATATATTGAGCACGAGAGTAAAGGTATAGAGTATAGACTATAGTAAGAACATTGTAATCCGTAGCGTACACTGTCCAGCTAGCCATAGCTAGACATAGACTATAGAGCATGAAAGCACGTGGAGGCTGGAGGACATAGCTATAGATATACTGAAAACATTGTAAGCCATATAGTATATCTATATATACTCGTGACGTCAGCGTATACACCGACGTCCAAGCATGCAGGGACGTCGCCTTAGGCCCTATAAAAACTGACTGGACCAGCATGGGTCAGTCATTAGCAACGTGATAAGTTAGAAGTTATAGTTCACCTCTTCTCTATTTTTCTACGGTTTTCTCCGATTCGACTGTCCAGTGTCTAGTGTGTCAAACCGGTATCTCTCGCGTGTTAGTGTGTGTACCCTTGTGACAGTGTTGTGCACTGGAAAACCCGCATCTGGGAATTCCCATCTTTGGAATACTTCGAACCAATTTCAACCTGAATTGGACCCACTATTATCAATCATTGGAACACTTTGAATACCATTCAAGGAACTACCAAAATCTTGGATATCCAATTCATAATAAGTGCACAACCCCTTCTTCCACACCATTACACAGACCATCTAGATAACATTTGATTCTTCAATCGAATCAATAACCGGTAAGTCCTCATATCAATAATTCTAATTTCATTTATCTAACTCCTTTGGGCCATAATATATAAGTATCCTTTATTTTAAAGGTCCTGCCCAAGGATTAGAAACAAGTCTACAAGTCTTCCTTCAGCTTCTTGTGCTAAACTCTTTTATTCAATAAATTTTAATTGTAATTATTCATAATAAATTGTTGAACTTATCTATAATTTATTTATTGGCTTCTCTTTCCTCTTCCCTGTGCGAGATCTTCGATCTCAACTAAAACGAGGAACCTAATTAAAAAGGAAAGTATTTTACGTTTTCCATGACGTAACACAAGCACATGATACAGCCATTTTCGAATAAATCTATTATATCGGGTCAGTCCGTAAGTTTGTGCTTATTTTTTAGCGTTAAGTCTTTCTTTTTTCAGTCTTTTCACATACAAGGCATCCATATGTCCACACTCTGTGTTTTTTTACTTTTCAAGTGTTGAAAAATGCACACGAACTTATGGACTGATCTGATATCTTGTGAATCGTACGCACTATTAAATTGAAAATAACTTAATACAGCATGTATTATTTTTTGATTGGTTTCGAAAAGATTGCAGCTGCTGGCTGCATAGCAGAAAATGTACATAACCCAAATATGAAGTAACAATTTGAATAATAGAGGAAATATTTATTTAACTAGATTAATCGAGGAGGAATATCCTAAAATTTCACGGACCAAAAATATATTAGTCAAAATAATTTAAGTTTATATTAACAGTCTTGCCGAAAAAAATACATTTGGAAAATACGATCGCAGAAAACAACCAAATATTTTCAATAGGAAATAAACAGTGGGACAAACAGGAAAAAAATCGGAAAGCATCGGAATAAGCTACGAGTATTTGGGACACTAGGACATTTATTCGGAAAGAAATCGGAAACTTTAATAACGAGGTACACGCAGCGGGACACTTCGGGATAAGTTCAGAAAATGTTGGAAACTTTCGGAAGAGTTGGGAAATCGAAAGCAAAGCTCACATACAATTCGGAAAGGCTGGGAACGAAACCTCTTTCCGAACCTTTCCGTTTGTTCCGCTAAGGTCAGGATTCATATTGACAAATAATTACCTTATCTACCTGTAATGGTTACATACATTTTCCTGTTACCGTTACAGATATGCATATGTAATATCGTTCGTGAGTGCTATGGATTAGAAAATTCGTTCGTGATTGTACTTTTCTACTACATGTAACGTTTCCAACATATTCATGGTTCCAAACTACAAGAAATTATTTAGTTTGCATCACTTTTAAAGATTGTGGTTCAAAAATCTGAATAGAAACTTGCAATTTTTAGGACGAGCTAAAGAATATTCAAAATTACCATATAAATTGTATGAATACACGAACAGCCTTTCAAAGTCTGTAATGCATCGTAGACTACTTAACTAGAATATTTTAGAGTAGCTGAATTAATTATTTATTGCACTATCAGTATATCAATTATAAATTTACAAACGGTAGTTGCATAAAAGTCATTACAATATTTTTATGATTCGAACAGTTAATAGATATTTCTAACTATCATAACAAGCTGGCATCTCTGGGCTAGTAATTGACTCTTCTTTTCACTGTTTTCAAGATTTCGCAGACTGTGAGATCGATCGTGTCTTGCTGGGCTTGGCCGTCGGGGCGCCAGGAAGACGCGACGCCAACGGATCAAACGATCAGGAGAGGGAGTACACATTTAACCCCTTACTAACTGCAACCACATCTTCTATTGCTATCTATACAGAGCCACAAACCTTCTTCTAGTGTAAGTCGATCCTTATACGAAGAACCACTAGTACGTCCCTCGCCTAGTAGAATTTTAGTTCTCATAAAACCTAAATTGGCCTCTACACGTCGCGCTTGTTAGATATATCGTCTTTGTTGTTGAAACACGAGAAATGTAGCAAATCTTATTAGAATTTTAATTTTAATTATCCAGTTAAATCGCATCTAAATTATATGTGCATTTTGTTTATCGACAATTTTAATAAAACTTTCCAGAAAGAAAACTCGCTTGAATTTTAGATTGCTAATTGGTAAATAAATTCCATATCAAAGGATTACAGAAACTTCGAAGATGTCTGCTATAATATGTATAATAATTTAGTAATTTTATTCATCATTGTCTGCAAACTCATTTTTCCAGACAGAACATTTTACCAAACTAACTGACATTTGCGTGGCAGTCCATCACATGCTGTAACCACCTATCTCGCGGCCGTGATACATGGCTGCATCTGTAATGATTGAACCGCGATTTCGCCGAAAGCAGATGTAATTTTCTAAAATTCTATAATTCTATGATTCAAGGCAAAACTAATTTTCAGTAAAATCAACAAACTGCAGGTCTTTTAAAATTCGATGGCAACTACTTGATTATGAATGATATCAAAAAGTTTGTTCCCAGTGCTACCAAATCTCGACTACATGAAAATGTAGGCAGGAATGCGTGAAGAAGTAAAGACTAGGTAGTTCGACCGTAGACGCTTAATTCTAAAGTATTGCGGCATTGATATTCCCAATATGCACTTTGAAAAAATGTAGTATATACAGTTGTCAACTTGTCAACTGTTTGTAGCGTTTTGATCCACTTGCGGATTAAAAATAATACTTTAGGATTTAATGTGAACTTTTAATACATGTCAATGGTGTGCCGAACTAGAACATTATTTTTACCTTTACCTGCGGGAACTAAAAAAGTAACTCATAATAAATATTTAAGACCTTCTTGATAGTGTTAAATAATCTTGAAACCCCTTCTTTAATTTACCTCATTTAGGACCAAGTTTTCATATAAGAAACATGTTTTTGCATATTTTATATACGAGTACAATAAATATCAGAATAATTTTTTTTTTTTAAGGGAGAGAGAAAAAAGTGATTAACGTCGTATCTACGTTATACAATACTTAAACTAGAATACCTCTTGTGTGGAAATTCTGATGAAGTCCCATGAGGCATTGGTGCTTCTGCCGTAGTTCTCATGTGGCCACAACAGGCTAAACTAACAAGATCCTCATGAAGCTTATAATGTTCTAATTAGATTTTCTTGTTAATGAATTTATAATATAATCAAATGTTTAGAGCAGCAACCGAATAATATAATTGATAATATAATTAATTTTTTATATTTTGATTTCTGTTGCCACCATTTTCGTCGCTGATATTAATAATTCTCTTTAATGTTCCACTTATTGATGATCATGGGCGGATGTTAACCAGGTGAGTACATATGATTCAGGACTACCGCGTCGCGCCATACCAGAATATCTCTGTTTATCCCTATCGCGTCATGTGGTTCGTTGTCGTACGTGCCCATCGCGCTTTCGAATCCATATGTACTTACTTGTTTGCACACTAAACCTCTTTAACGTACAAATTACTGCTGTTATTTGACAGTGCAAACAACATGCACCTAATGTACGCAGCAGCAGGAATGATCAAATCGATACCATGAACGACTGATTAGGGGATTTGCTAGAAGGGTTTTGGTTGCTTCTACATATTGATGTTTTCATATTGACTATCATTGATTGATTATTGATTATGAGGATACTCGATGTATTACAAATTTTCGAACACAACTGGCTTTCATTGACGCACTCAAGTCATGGAAATAATTGGATTCCGGAAATTCACTAAAAAAAACAGTTTATACGATTGCTTTCCACCCTTTGAAAATTACTAGGAAAAAACATTTCTTTCTGGACTTATGTAAACCATTTTTAGTGACAACAGTCGTACAGAATTTTGTAAGGGGTCATCCAAAAATTGCGTAAGACATAGTACGTAAAATATTTGAATTTCAACCAAATAGTTTTCATTACATAAAACGAAAAAAAAATGTTTGAACAATTATAAATTGTTATCGTATGCCTACGGAAATAGCTAATGCAGATCATTGTTTATTGAATTTGATATTAGAATAGCAAATTATGTGTGAAGTTTTATAAAAGTTCAAGAACTTTTTAAGCTTACAAATTTTTAAAATTTAGCGAAAATAAAATAAATAAACGTTGACACAATACCCATGAAACAATTTTCATCCACATATTTTTGCATAAACAAATTTAATACATTTTGGAATGAATTTGAATGTTTTATATAAAACGGAGTCGATAGACTGCCTGTAGTTAGTTAGTTTCAAAACGGGCGGGAAGCCCATGGAGAGCTCCCCTGGCGCTCAAGCTATAAACCCTATTGTGCCACACCCTTACTTATTCACTCTCAGCAGTCGACCCCAAACCTCTTGACCTCTGATCGCGTTGTAATTTCCTCTGTTTCCATAAAATGGGCCCGAGGGTCTGTTGCCTGAGCCTAGCTAATGCCGGGCACTGGCATAATACGTGCAGGGGTGTTTCGTCATTCCTGCCGCAATTCCTGCACTCTGTCGTGAGGTTATACCCCATTTTGTGGATATGATAGCTCGAGCGATTGTGCCCAGTTAGAGTCTGTATCACTGTCCTTATATCTTTCTTCGGTAAGCCCAGGATTTCCCTAGCTCTGCCCATCCTATAGGTATAACCCAGGATGGATTTCGCCTGACGGCAACCCTGGAGTTGTTCCCAGTATTCCCGGTGTTTTGTTCGGATCCAGCCTTTAATGGCCATTCCGACACAGCAAGACGCTATTCCCAGTACCGGTTCCGGTCCTATGTATTCACTCGCTGCGCCGCGTTTTGCCAACTGGTCCGCCTTTTCGTTGCCCTTGATCCCTGTGTGACCAGGGACCCATATGAGAGCCACTTTGTTTCTTTCTGAAAGTTGGTTTAATGCCTTTTTGCATTCCCAAACCAGTTCTAATGTTATGTCTGGTTTCCCTATTGCAGTAGTGTGGCTTGGCTGTCCGAACAGATCGTAATCTGTCTGCCAGCAGCGTTTTCCTCTATTAGTGTTTCAGTACAGCGAAGGACGGCCAGGACCTCCGCTTGAAAGACAGTAGCATGTCGCCCAAGTGGGATCCCTATCCCTTTCCCTCTCCTTCTGTCGTAAATTCCTGCTCCTGAACCTCCCTCTCCCCTGGAGCCATCTGTATACCAGATTTCCCCTTGGAGAAGCTGGTTGCTATTTGCTTTCCACAGATCCCTGCTTGAGATGCAGACACGGAAAGCTTGGGAAAAGTTGAAGCGTTTTGTTATTTTATCTTGCCTCATCTGTAGAATTGGCAGTGCGCTGATATCACTCGGGAGCCTAGTGTGTCTAGTCCCCCGAGTCCATCTATTTGCTCTTGCCAGGCGACGTGCCTCATTGCTCCAGTCAAACTCCTAAATGCTAGCATTTGTAATGACTTTTGGAGGAGTATTGCTGAAAACACCCTCTATATCCAAGAAAGCGCCCACAGCATACCACTTTTGTCCCAACTGCTGCTTCAATTTTGCCACAACAGCATGAAGCGCAGTTTCTACCAAGCAGCCTGCCTGAAAAGCATGCTGCCTTCTATGCAGCGGGGAGGCCAAGAGCACCTCATCCCTAATGTATCTCTCAACCAGCTTCTCCAGCGTCTTCAGGATAAAAGACGTTAGGCTGATTGGTCGGAAATCTTTTGCAGCAGTGTAACCCTCCCTCCCAGGTTTGGGAATGAAGGCCATTCTGCCATCCTTCCATGCCGATGGCACGTGTTTAAGGGCTATACTTGCCCTAAATAATTTCGTCAGAGGAGGGACGACTAAATCCATGCCTTTTTGTAAAAGGGCTGGATAAATGCCATCCACCCCTGGCGTTTTAAAGGGACAGAAGGACTCTACGGCCAATTCCACCTTTTTGTAATCAGCGAACTCAGCGGCGAAATTCCAGTCGGCCCTTTCCACCTCTTGGACCCAGCCTTCCTCCTCTTGGTCGGTTCGGTTTCGCTGAAAACCTGGGAAGTGAACTTCCATAAGGTGATTCAGCGTTGCTTCTTCGTTTTCGGCAAACTCACCATTATCGAGCTTTAAGAGCCCGAGGCGAGCTTCCGGATTTTTCGCCAGGATCTTTTGGAGCCTCGCTGTTTCCGGAATGTTTTTCGATTCCTCGCAGAAGCCCCTCCAATCTTCCTGCTTATACTTTCTTATATTTTTATTTTATTCACACTGGGCCGTCTTATAGATGTCCCAGTCTGAAGGCAATTTATGTCTATTTGCCCTATTGCACAACATTCTTGTCTTTTTCCGGAGTCTCTCCAGGTGGGTATTCCACCATTCTGCTCCCTTCCTAGACTTAATTGTGCTTGTAGGGCAATTGTTCTCATATGATGTTGTCAGAGCCCTTCGCAGAAAATCCGCGGCGTGCTCCAACTCATCAATGGTACCATAGCTTGTGGAGAATTCCGCAAGCCTCCCTTTGAGTTCCTCTTTATATGAGTCCGAAAGTGTATTTCTGGGGTTTCTGATCGATTAGAAACTACCGGTTTTCCTAGGGTTAATCGAAACACGATATATTTGTGGTCCGAGAGAGACTCCTCATCTGAGACTCTCCAGTCCACTACCCTGCTCCTCAGTACACCCGAACATAGAGTCAAATCGAGAACCTCACTCCTGTTTTTAGTCTGGAATGTGGGAGTATCACCCCGATTCAGAATCTCCAGCTCTATGCCCGCTATGTATTCAATTAGATCTCTCCCTCTGTCATTTATGTTTGTGCCGCCCACACCGTGTGGTGAGAGTTTGCCTCACAGCCCAACAGCAAAGAAATCGGAATCGCCAGAGAAATGAGCCGAGGGAATAAACACCTCTAGCCTTTCTCCGCTACTGCCCCTGAGTCTCACCTTAATAACGATGAGATCTCTAGAGCAGAATTTAGGCACCAAGATCGCATCCATACCCTTGACGGCTATGCATGCTATGCAATATGAAGGGACTCTCAGGCATTTTAGAATAAGATCATGTGATTTAAGAGTTATTTTGTCATATATACGTGGCCAGAATGTGATGCCTCCCCTCTTCACCGCAGTCGAATGATATATAACTTTAAAGAACACCCTATAAGTACACTCTTTTCTCGGCATATTTTATTTCCTAACTCTTATTTTCAAAAGTTTTCATCCAATTAAAAAAAAAAATTATTGAGTATTTTCAGCTTTAAAGTTTAAGGATTACTACCATGAAGGTCAAATTCTAAAAGGACCCAATTAGATGCAGCATTTGGAAGAAAAAACATTCTCTCCATGAAAATCACCCAGTGTTCTATTTACCTCTCAAAGGAACTTAGTTCTTCTTAGGCTCTTCTTCATAAAGTTACTATTTTTAACAAATTTTCCTGCGTATTTTTCTAAAAATATGAAAAGCAATAGGAAACACGGAGAAAAACCAGGAAATATTCCCTGTCTATTTGGTAAATCAAAGAATTGGAAATGAATATAAATTCTACTCCTCTTAAGAGATTAATTAAGAAACTACACAATTCCAGTTAAATTATGTCTGAACAAAGATTTATTGTTATTAGAATTTTTGTAAAGTTTCAGGATAAATAATTTTTTTAATTGAACTTTAATGTCATTTGTCGCTTGCGTGTTAGTTTTTATCCAGTGAGATCTTTTCTAAATAACAGTGCGTTCATTACGCACAATAAAAAAACGTTAAAGGAGTAAGAAAACTGAGATGTGTAGGATTTTATGAATTTTTCGATCTTAGAAGATCTTACGTTTATCTGGAGTAAAAATTGATCTCTTCTTTACGGACACCTTTGGAGGATGACTCTATAGGATAAGATAGTTTGGTATCCTTTATATAGTCAACAGTCGCGCTTATCTCTTGAAAGCCTGTCTTAATTCATTCCTCGAGAAAGGATGAGCTTTGTTTTAAGCTTTTCCGAGATATTCACTTCAAATTGTTAGGATCAAATAGGAGATTTTAGATTCTCTGTGGAGTAGACAGTGATACTATACAGGAAAATTTGTTTTCATATTTATTGCTACCCAAGTAAAAATGTAACATATATTTATAATGTAAATTAACATAATACACATTTTATTATAGTATTTCATTTATTTATTATATTTATTCGCATTTATTTTTGTCAATATGCAAAATTTCTGGGTAGAATTAGATTATTATGTTCAATTGTTGCAAATGACAACTAAAGAACTGATTTATTCTTATAAATCTGAGTGTAAATAGACAACAAAAAACATTCGAAATGTTTATGAACACGTAAAGCAAGTGATCTCAAACAACATTTTGATATGAATATGTTTCCCAAAATAGTTTCAAACACCATTTTTGCAAAAACTTCGTCATTTAAATCGCCTTTGTAGATATGTAGAACTATGTATATATATATATATATATATATATATATATATATATATATATATGTGTATGTTATGCTTCTTTCTCTTATTTGTCGTACCTGGGCTAGGTCAAACTCATAATCTATAGGATAGTCGACTATCTTAGTTTTTTAAACAATATATTAAAAATATTTTTAGTTGTTATGTATCTATTTAAGTACACATTATAATGAATGATATAATAGAAGCCACTATTTTGATGGAAAGTGTCCCAAAAAAAAAATCTTAATGTAGTATAATTTTCAAACTGTCCCTTTTTTTAGCTCATATCGCTGGGGTTTGGGAAGAGCAGGTAGTCGATATACGGGGGTTAGTACACTTCATGTTAAGCTCGAAAGCTCGAAAGAGAAAAGTTATTGAACGATTCTGCAGTTCACGTAGCTCAGAGACGGAGCTTACAGTTAACAGCGCTAAACAATGATACAATAAATCTCCCTAGAGAGGAAGCAGGTTGGAAAGGGGTAGGGTCATGGGTTTCGCGAGGATGAGTAGGTTGTGGTGGTGCAAGGGTTACGGGAGAAAAGTGGAAAATGTGGTAGGACGAGCTGGTGCCACGAGGCAATTAAAAACCGAAGCTCGCCTCTAGAATGTTTGTTACGACCACACAACATTTATCATTTTTCTTCTGGCCCTCGATTCACCCAGCTTGCTTCACCAATAGATATTGAGGATCCTTCCTGCCACGTAGCTGCACGCTTAGTTGAATTTCATCGTTCTAGTTCTGCTCCATGCTGCACCCAATAATACACTTCATTGGTTGTCTCGGTTACGAATTCATTAAGGATCACCTCGTTTCACAAGTTTGCCGCATGTCTTCATAGAATAGACACCTCCTGAATGTTGAAGTATAGTTTATGATATTATAAAACAGGTTTATGATTATGGTTCATGATTGTCTTAATTCACTGACTGTTGGATCTCGCGCTTCGCGCTCGATCATATATTTATCTCGCGCTTCGCGCTCGATTATATATTCACCTCGCGATACGCGCTCGGGCGTATTTACATCGCGCTTTAGGCTCGGCTCCTCTAGATTTCTGAACTTCGTGTTCGACTTCGATGAAAAGAAAAAGTTTGTTTGCAAATCTTATGAAATTATCAAAACCTCCAAATATTAAGTGATTGTTAAATTTGTTTTTATTTTAGACTGAAAAGGAACTTTATTTACTCAAGGTTCTATCGACCTTAAGGAACACATTCTCATCCAGACACTCGCGCCTCGCGCTCGATATTTGATTTGAAAATCATTTGAATCTTGCGTTCCACGCTCGGTTCTGTGCACCGTATGATAGAAACAAAAAAGTTTGAGCGCACTTACGACGCGCGATTTGGTAAATACACTGAGCGCGCACTTTGTGCTTCGTGTTATATGTTCTTCATATACAAATTACTAAATTTTGTATTCGATTTCAAATGAAAAATAATTATATAATTTAGGCGACAAATTTTATCAGTTAACATTTTATTTTAGCTTGTGCCGTTTTTCAAAAAAGTTAATTTTTTTCATTTTGAATATATTCTTACAACAAAAATTGATTACAAGTTTGTAAACCTTTTTTTAATGCACAATTTTTGTTCATTTATCTGTTTTCGTACCTTGCATTGTTTTTTCAAAAATTTGATTTTTTTTACTGTCAATGTTATTTTCACGAATAAAACAAAAACTACGCATCCTATCGAAACATGATTCACAACAAATTTGTACCTCCTCCTTGAATAAACAAATTTTGTTTATATCATTTTTTTCGTAGCTCGTGTTATTCGTCTACAAATTTGATTTTTCTATTTTCAATGCTGTTTTTTACGAATAAAACAA
>CAKNYM010007861.1:0-12192 GCA_932195095.1 Andricus curvator | reverse complement strand
TGACCTGAAACTTCAGTTTCAGGTCAGCCCTGAAGAAGTGAACTGCACTGTTCACGAAACGTCGGCAACATTCATAGTTTCGCACACGATTGAAACCCGAAAAATCTTTGAATTTTTAATTTAAATTTATTATAATGGATCATCGTGAAAGTCTTAAATCTATTATTAAAAAATGAAATAGTTGAACTTTCAGTTAAAATACTTAATTTTCAACCTAAAATGAAACGAATTTTTAACAATATACTTAAATTTTTCACCAAAGAGGTCAAACCTTAATAACAACAAAATAATTTTTTACAAAGTAGTTCAACTTCCAACCAACTAGTTAAATTTTTGACCAAAAAAGATCATTTAATAACAAACTAGTTAAATTTTTAAGAAAATAATAAAATTTTCAACTAAATAGTAGAATTTTTAACCAAACGAGATAAATTCTCAACCCGAAATATAATGGTAGACTTTTCAATAAAAAAAAATGAACTTTCAACATAGGATAGTTGGATTTCCTTATTTGGTTTTAATAATTCAATTCCAATTCAAGCAAAAACCCGAGAAAAAGGGAAAGTTTTTCATAACAAGGGAAAGTTTTAACTCATTATTCATTGTGCGATTAGCGGTTTTATGAAATTCCATTTATATTTCGTATTTAAAAGTGAAATTTAGAAATGATATCACAAATCGTCACAAGAGAGAGGGGTGAGTCAAAAACCACTGAAAATAGCGTCATGTGATATGTGGACGCTGTTTTATAATTATTATAAATGTTGTAGATTCTTAGTTTTCTTTATCTAATAAATACCCATTCGAGTCTGCTGCTCTTGAAAAATACTGGTGGTTTTCCGGTTGGTGATTTGGTTAAGAATAATTAAAAAATTTCTTTTGTATAATAATTTGAAGAACCACCCCGGGATCTCGTGGGACGCGTGATCCGGTAATAGCCACACGCGTCTTTACCCTCTACTGCACAATCAAGTGTCCCTCGTTATTGTCAGGAGTTTATTTGCTTGGCCAGCCAGTCAATGAGGAGTGATTTAGTAAACAAGTAGCATATTGTCGACGGAGATTTGCTGGCTCATATAATTTTGTAAACGCACATCTATCAAATTGTATGTTTCCAAATTATCGCCATTTTCACAGAAATTCTGTAATAACTATCCATTAGTGGCTTCTACCAGTATATGCGTTTATTTGTTAATGTTTAACGAACCATTTCGATGCAGATCCGTATCGTTTTCAATAAGTTATTGTTCACAAAAGACTGTTGAGGACCTAAAAAAAAAAATTTTCTTCTGTTCTCACCCGAGTCGAAATTTAGGCCCTACTTTGAACCTGTAACTCCTACCTTAGTAGGCGCTCGGAGCAGTAAAGTAGGTTCTAAATAACACTAGTTTACAAAATTGGAATTTTTTTCTGCTCACCATATCTCTCTACGATTTTCCCATGTATTTTGGACCACTAAACACGAAAATCACCCTCAAAATTTTTTGTATAGAAACGTTTTCGAGATATCAATGTTTGAAATTTCTTTTCTTCAATTTTCCGACGTTTTTGAGTATATTTCGAGTTCTAATTGACCGATTTCCCTAAAAGAGCACTGAAATTGAAGGCAACTCAATCCTGTACAACTTCCTATTCTAAAGTTTTCAGATCAACCCAGTAGTTCAGATGCTAGCTATTTTAATAAATTGAACAAGTAGTATTTTTTGGCCAAAAACGAGGTAGACAATTCAACCCCAGTGAAGTTGGCCCCCAGAAGTTCACATTTAAAAAATTTTATTTTTACATACGTTTGTACGTCGTTTGTACTCTTTGTACATTCAACATTTTCGTTTGTACCCTCTTGGTTACCAAATAAGGGGAAAAATTGATTTCGCGGGGCTAACTTCACGCATCCCCCCGAAATTAAAATTTCTCAAATTTTCTTTTTGCATACGTTTGTACGTCGTTTGTACTGTTTATACATTTCATATTCTCGTTCGTTCGCTCTTGGTTGCCCAGATAGAGACAAATCAAAATGTCGTGCCACTCCCCCGAAATTTGAATTTTCCTTTTTAAGGAACTCCTTTTTTCCACTTTCGAAACTACACAAAACAACCCCAGCACCTTTAATGAAACACACCCAAAGTGTCACCATGTGAAACAACTATTAAATTTAAAAATCAAAACTAGTGACAATATGCGCCTTCATAAAACTCCAGGATATGTGCCAAACCACATCATAATATTAAAATATTTAAAATAATATTTAAAATTAACAAACATCTAACCTTAGTACTCCTAATGAAACAGGCCCAAAAGATTATCCAATTAAAAGTGAACATAATTTTTTTAGCTGATAATATTCACAAAATTGACCTTCAGAAATTTCCAAAGTATGCTTGTAACCCCGTAGTAATATTAAAAAATCTGTAAAATCCACCCCTTGTATTCCTGAAGAAACATGTGAAAAGATTCTCCACGTGAAGCTGACAATAAATTTTCAAGCTGATAATATTCACAAAATTATAACATAATAATATTAAAAAATCTCAAAAATCCGCCCCTAGTATTCTTAATGAAACAGGTCCAAATATTCTCCACACAATACCGGAAATAAATTTTTTAGCAGATAATGGACACAAAATTGACCTTCAGAAAATTCCAAAGTTTGCTTTTCACCCCATAGTAATATTTAAAAATCCCAAATATCAACCCCTAGTATTCGTAACGAAACAGGTACGAAGGTTCTTCACTTAAAAAAGACAATCCATTTTGAGCTGATAATGGTGACAAAATTAACCTTCAGAAAATTCCAAAATATGCTTCCAACCACACGATGATATTTAAAAATCCCAAAAATCTACCCCTAGTACTCTTAACGAAAAAAGGTCTGAAGATTCTCCATGTAAAATAGATAGAAAATTAAATGCACAAACAGTACAAACGACGTACAAGCGTATGCAACAAAAAAATTTGAAAAATTCAAATTCCGGGGGGCTGACACGAAATTTTGTTTTGTCTCTATCAATGCAACCAAGAGGATAAAAACAAAAATATGAAATTTACAAACAGTACAAACGACGTACAAACGTATACAAACAAAAAATTTGAAAAATTCAAATTTCGGGGGTTTGGCACGAAATTTTGATTTGTGTTTATCTAGGCAACCAAGAGGGTACAAACGAAAATTTTGGATGTACAAACAGTACAAACGACGTACAAACGTATGTAAAAATAAAATTTTAAAAATGTGAACTTCGGGGGGCCAAATTCACGGGGGTGCAAATATTAGCCAACTTATTAAAATCGCCAGCATCTGAACTACTGGGCCAATATGAAAACTTTAGAATAGAAAGTTGTACAGGATTCAGTTGCCTTCAATTTGAGTGCTCGTTTAGGGAAATCGGTCAATTTTTGAAGAGTTTATTATAAGTTTTTTCTGTTTTTGAGAACTATTCACCGTTATTTATTCACAAGAACTTGAGGCTGGATATTTAAATTTGATTCTGTGTAATTTATGATTTAAAGGAATACAATGTCAAAAGTGGCGATTTTAATAACAATATTTTTTATATCTTTCTTAAGCAAAGACTTTAAAAAACTCGTTCAGCATCATAATAATGCAATTACACTAAGAAATACAAATATTTAGTTTAAGATTCAACATAATATTCATCAGGAAATAAGTTAATAATAAAAATAACATCGCTAGTTTTATAAGGATGTGTCTCGTCGTCCCGCAATTCGAGATGAGTAATCAATTATTTTTTATACGTTTGGATTTTCTTATTCTCCAACAAATATTATAAAAAAATTAAAACAGTAAACATTTTCTCACGGAAAGAAATGATTTTTTCTACTAAATCAAGTGGTAAACACGTAAATAGTAATATTTTTCTGAAGCAATGTTTCAAAAATTCTCAATTTTTATTGTTCAGTAACAAAAATAATTAAACAATTTAAAAAGTGGTACTGTTCCTTGAAAAAAATGATTGTTTTCACGAAATCATTTTGAAAATAAATTAATCGTAATACTCTCATAAAAATTTAAGAAAAATCAGTAAATTCGAAATATTATAATTATTGAATATATATTTCAATATATTTTCCAAGTTTTTGAATTTATTTATTATATTCGCTGCTAACGATATAAAATATTGTATTCTTATAACTTGCTGTGATTCTCAATCACTTTGAAACCAATTATAAATTAATTTAATGAGATAAATAAATACCTGCATGACTGTCGATAATGCATCAGCTCATTAGTTATTTTTAAAAATGTTTATAATAACTTATTATTCGCCAATATTTAGTAATTTTCCGTGATAAATATTATTAACGTACAAATTTTCAGCATTTTCAGTTAAGAGAACACATTTTTCTGTGATTGAGCATTGCAAAGAAGTGTTTATTTATATATTAATAATTTATGACAATTTGTTTGAATCTGAAACTCAATATTTTTGTTAATTGAGTGTGACTGCAATCATCAAAATGACCAATGAGTTAAGGGGTCATTCTAGTAACTACCACCGAAAAAAAAGCTATTTTTGTGAATTTTTTATGAGATTATTAATAAAGATATCAATATAGGATTTATTAGGCTTAATGAATACACTCTTGAAATACATTGAACAAATTTTTTTAATTAATTTTAAACACTTTTCTTATACAAAAACGTCAGTCAAACACAACGCCTCGAAAAGTAGGTAGGTCAGGCTTATTGAAAAAATTTCGGAACTGGGCAATCTGGAACAAAAAAATCAAAAAGTTTCAAGTTAAGTATGAAGGTGGCTATGTCCCCGATACATTTTTTTGATATACGTGGAAAAAAAACAAAATGACGGCTAAAAAACAAAACAAAAATACGATTTTTTTGTTGTTTTTTGGCCGCCATTGACGTTTTTGTGTATAAAAAGTGTATAAAATGAATACAAAATTGTTGTTTATGTATTTCAAGAGTGTATTCATTAAACCATACAAATCCTACATCAATATCCTTATAAATAATATCATAAAAAATTCACAAAAATAGCGTTTTTTTTTGGGAGTAGTTACTGGAATGACCCCTTAATTTAACCTAAGTAACAAATAATTGTTAGTTTATTTTTATAAAGTTTATAAAACGCCAAAGTATAGTCTTAAGTTCGAACATTTTAGGCTAAAAGGATTCAAAGTAGGGTCGGCATTGAAGGAGAGGTTAAACAGCGTCAGAGTAGGGTCTTGAGTTGTAAAAATTTAAGCTTTAAAGATTCAAAGTAGATTCAGAGAGGTGTTACAGCGTCAAAGTAGGTTCTTGAATATGAAGACTCTAGCATCTAAAGATTCAAAGTAGGGCCTATAGATTTAAATGGAGTCAAAGTAGGCTCTAATCTTTTATTCCCTAGGACTTAAAAGTTTAAAGCAGGGGCTATAGGTTCAAATAGCGCCAAAGCAGGTTCTAATAAGGAGCTGCAGGTTCAAAGTAGGGTCTAAATTTCGACTCGGGCATGGTTTTAGAAATAAAAAGCAAGACTTTTTCATTCTTTGACGATGCTAGATGTATAGAAATTTTAATCTTCTTCAAGTCTTTTGCAGAAGTCTTTGCAGTTACTTATCATGTTGTTTATTTAAAGCCAATTAAAAAATTTTCAGGAAAATTATTTCCAAAACGTATTTTGGTTAGACTGGCTAAATGAATAAGTATCCCTTAGTAGTTTCTACCAGTAGATGCATTTATTTGTTGATGTTTAACGACGCGTGTTGATGCAGATCTGTATCATTTTCAAGTTATTGTTCACAAAATACTGTTAAAGACCTGAACAAAAATTTTCTTCTCTTCTGACGGTTTTCGAAATAACAATCAAGACTTTTTAATTCTTTGACGATCCTAGATGTGTGGCAATCCTCATCTTCTTGAAGTCTTTTGTAGAAGTCTTCGCAGTTACTTATGATGTTGTTTGTTTGAGCCAATTAAACCATTTTTATAAAAATGATTTCTAAAACGTATTTTGGTTAGACTGGCTAAATGAATAAGCAGCTCTTAGTAGTTTTCTACCAGAAGATACATTTATTTGTTTATGTTTAACGACACGTTTCGATACAGATCTGTATCATTTTCAAGTTATTAGTCACAAAAGACTGTTGAAGATCTAAACAGGAATCTTCTTCGGTTCTTACAGTTTCTGAAGTCAAAGCAAGAGTTTGGCATTCTTTGATGATGCTAGTTGTGTAGAAATTATAATTTTGTTCAAATCTGTTGCAGAAACCTTCGCAGTTGCTCAGGATGTTGTTTATTTAAAACCAGATACATATCTGCATCGAAACGCATCCTTAAGCAACATCAACAAATAAACACGAAGGGATAATTATTCATATAACCAGTCTAATCAAACTAATTTTTCAAAATTATTTTCCTAAAAATTATGTAATTGACTCTAAACAAACAAGATTATGAGCAGCTTCAAAGGTGTCTACAAAAGACTTAAAGAAGATTACGATTTCTAAACATCTAGCATTGTCAAAGAATGGCAATGTCTTGCTTTTTAATTTAAAAACCGTTAAAATCAAAGAAGATTTTTTTTTAGATCTTCAACACTCTTTTGTGAACAATAACTTGAAAAGAAGAAAGATCTGTATCGAAACGCATCCTTAAACAACATTGAAAAATAATCCCATATACTGAAAGAATCCACTAATGAATACATCTCTATTTAGACAGTCTAACCAAAATAATTTTTAAAACTATTATCCTAAAAAATGGATTTTGTAATTCTGCATTCTACTGTTCCACACTCCAAGTCCATTAGTGTAACTGTTATTATGATTAATATCAAATACACAGTTATCAATTTCCTTTATCAATCCTTATTCACATGAATAAAATGGATAGCATTGGCATGCTTTTAAGGTAATTAGTGAAATTGGATCCCAACTGTGCGATGAAGTACATTATAGATGAGAAAAAATAATAGATGAGAGCAAAGCAAACCATTTGTATAGCGCCAATTGAAAGTATGGAGAATTCTCGTTGATCATTGTCAACTTTATTTGATCACTTCAAATGGATTTTTTATCTATAAAAGAAATAGAAATAATTTTGACGATTTCAAATTCACCCTTACGAAACGATATTTATAGGAAAGCATTATCAGGAAGTCAGTATAGAAAAAAAAAGAATAAAATTATGATAGGTCTATACTGATTTTCCGATAATATTTTTTCCTAATGGTAGAGACGTTTAAAATATAATAACTGATTTGAAATATTCATCAGATTAAAGGAAATATTAAAAGATAATAAGAAATAAACTTGTCTCTATTCTCTAATTTTTAGCAAATCCGAAACCTTACAGTTTAAATGCTGAACTTCGCTCTTTTCAATTTTCTCCTTTCACTTATTTTCATTAGTCTCCGCTTGGAATTGAAATTGATGGCAGACCTACAAGAAAAGAAACCAAGTGAAGAAAATGTTTTCTACCCTGCGAGGTTAAATTATCTACACCGTGTCAACTCAATTCTAGATCAAATCATCCTCAATAGAAAATTCGAAGAAAAAAATTTGAAAAAAAAAGAACAAGCGGCACGCTCCTTCTGTCGCTTTCTAGAAAAAAAATCTGATTATGATCCCTCTAAATGCAAAGGAGAGTAGAATCGAAATGGAGTCATCATTGATCTCACTGGGTCGATTCGAACGACAAATTCGTATTAATGACCGGGCAACTTTTTCGTTTTAATCTTTCTGCAGACTCATCCGCGGGACAATGACGCATAACAGTTGGGAAGAGCATTTCTCTCATTGTAGATATGGAATTGGTTGAGGGTATTATATGTTGAATGGAGATGTGTTCTCTGGCTTTTAGACGATATCTAGATTGTCATAAATTCATATTCTGTGTACAGCTTCATACTCTTTGAGGCTGAAATAGTTTCAGATTCTACGTCGCAACTCGTAAGCGATTGGCACAGAGAAATGAGTTTATCAATTGCTTCCTAGTACTCGAGGGAAGCTCTGTAATTAAACTCTTCAAAGGAAAGTTCAATCAAACTTCAAATTGTTGAGAATAGTATTAGTAAGTATAAATCGCTATAAAAAATTAATTTTCAGAATTGTGTGCACTGTTAGGAATTTTCGGAAAATTCCGACACATTTAGGATACTAAAGTAACTGAAATTTACGAAATTAGGTTGCTGAAAATTAGTAAAAACGAAATTCAGTAACTTTGATAGTGAATTTACTAAATTTTTATCAACATTCAGAAAGCGTATCTGAAAATTAGGAATAGTCTTCTACAATTCCTAAATAATAACAGAAATAAAAGTTATCGTGGCCAGAAGAAGTGCGCAGCCAGCAACTGCGCACTCCTCGCTTCTCGATTGCGTTCGAAGCGGAGAAAGCATGGTGGTTGTGGTCATGGGCGGCAATACACTGCAAAAGGTTGTGTTGAATCATAACGATTCAGTAACCCTATTTTTTCCGATATTGAATGATCTCAAGCGTCAAAAGGATTTGAAGTTTGCACAACAAGAAGAAACTGAAAAAAAGTGTTGCAAATATAAACAAATGCCTGGCAAATAAACTTTTAAAAAGGTACATCAGGACCGCATGTGACTAGCAACAGCTTCGTAAATAAATAATTAATACAGGTTTCAATTGAATGGCGAGTGCGCTGTTTACGTCAAATGACGCCCTCTTCGCTAGATACGTTAAATTTTTAATTTTGATCAGTTGAACAGCTGAGCAGTTACCGTTGCTGGAATTTCTGTTCTTGTTTCGGAAAATTTAGAAAAGGTTTCTGCTTAAAGCTTTAGTGACACGTCTCTGAAACATTCCGGTACATTATAAATTTAAATCAGTCAAATTTGACTGATTACGTTAATCAAGCCTGCTTTGACCGAAAAATCAGTAATTTCTATTGACAAAACAGTCGTCCTAACAGATGAATCAGTCAATATTGCTGACTGGAACAGTCATTCGAAACGACTGATTTTCAGTCAATAAAAGTGACTGATTTGTCTGCTATAATAAAAATAACAAATTATTTCTAAATAAAATTCTATATTATATTCCAAAATTTTAATAAGTGAGTTAAATTAACCGTAAATGACCACTTAACACATTGAAAGTTACGGATTAGATCAATAAAATGACTGATGTAATGGGTCAAAGTTACTGGTTATATAATTAGAAATTACTGACTTAATTAGTGAAAATTACTGCTGACGTCATTCAAAATGACTGATTTAATCAATGCCAGTTAAAGTTGAGATTATTCTAAATTACTGATTCGGTCAGTGGACGTTACTGATTAGTTCAAATCGTTTTTATTCGTAAAAAGTAAATAATTTTTCGTTGAGAATTTATCTTTTTCGGTTGAAAGTTTAACTACTTTATTGAAGATTGTTCTCTTTCAGTTGAAAAAAATGTATTTTGTGGAAAACACGTATTTGGTAGAAAACCAATCTTTTTGGTTCAACATTTCATTATTTGGTTGAAAATATAATTATTTTGTTGAAAATTCTTTTTTGGTAAATAAAATTTGAACTATTCAATTTTTGGTTAAAAAGAGACTTTGTTTAGTTGAAAATTCAACTGTTTAGTTAAGGATTCAACTATTTCGTTAAAGATTCGTCTTTTTTGGTAGAAAATTAATCTTCTAGGCACAAAATTGTTTTTTGACAACTCAATGCTGGAATTTTTGCTCTTGACAATTGAAAAATTTTTAAATGCAAATCTACAACATTGAATAAATTTTAGTTTAAAATTTTCAAAATTATACTTTTTCGAAAAAAAATATTCAGAATTGTATCATTTCCTACTATATACGTTAAATATTAAAGATTCTGATCTAATTGTAAATATTTAAATTGCAGAATTTGAACTAGAAAATAGTTAAAATTGAAGAATTTCCAATCGTCAATCTTCAAAATTGAATTTTTCTAAAAAAAAAGCGTGTAAAATTACATACATTTGAAATGTAAATCATTATTATTAAATAATCTGCAATTCTTTTTTTCCAAATTCGAGCATTTTTAATTGTAAATATCAAAAGCTGTAAAACTTGTAAGTTTTTTCATCTTTGAAATCATCAAAATTTAAGAATTTTTATTCATACATCTATAAAGTTGAACAGTTTTCATTTGTAGTTCTTTCAAATTGTAGAACTCTGAATATTGTGAATCGTTGAAATTAAAAAGTTGTTAATTTTTACAATTTAAAATAAAAAATCATACCAGTTTAATATTTTGCAATTACGATTCTGTAATTTTGATAATTTACATTTTTAATTTCTTTAATTTGGGAGTTTAAGAATTGAAAACAATTTACAATTTAAAATTATGCAAGATTTAAATTCAAAAGTTACAAATTCTGTAATTTTAGTGCTTTACATTCAAATTTTTTTTTCAATATGGAAAATTTATAATTGAAAACTTGACTTTTGATTTTTAAAATCAACATAATATAAGATTTTTCATTAATTTATACATCTTTAAAATACCTAAAATTGAAGATTTTTTAATTTTGGCAACTTACAATTAAAACTTATGCAAGTTATAAGTGTAAAAATTAAAAATTCTGCAATTTTGATGCTTTTTATTCGAAATTTCTTCAATTTGAAAGATTTAGAATCTGACATTTGACTTTTAACTTCCAAAATCATGGAAATTATCAAGATTTAAGAATGTTTATTAGTTTATACTTCTCTAATCTTTGATAGTTTTCAATTGTAACTCTTCTAAATTTAGTCAATCTCAATTATTGTAGATCTTTAAATGTGAAAAGATTTTAATTTTGATAATTTACAGTTTAAAATTCTAAATATTGATGCTTAACATTCGAAATTTCTCCAATTTTTAAGACTTAGAATTGAAAAGTTAAATTTGGATTTCCAAAATCATCAAAATTTAAAAATTCTTATTTATGCATCTTTAAAATTCAAGAGTTTTGAATTGTATCTGTTCAAAATTGAACTATAAACAAATTTTCCAAGTTACATACCTTTAAAATCTAAATTTTCAGAAATGAGTAATTTTCAATTCCATCTTTTCAAAATTAAAGAATGTTCAATTTCAAAAATTTACAATTGGAAACTATGCAAATTTTATGTTTTACAATGAAAAATTCTTCACTTTGGGAAATTTAAAATAAAAAACTTGACTTTTCATCTTGAAATTCATCAAAATTTAGTAATTTTTATTCATAACTAAATAAATTATGCAAGTTATAAGTTTTACAATGAAAAATATGTAATTTTGATTATTTAAATTTGAAATTTTTTCAATGGTCGAAAATGGAAGACATTTATAAGACTTAGAATTTCTGAATGTCCTTGAAGATCATCTTATGACGTTATAATATCCCACATTAATTTAATAATTTTTTTCTTTGCTTCTAATTCCTGCTGGGATAAAATTTCCAGATTGCTAAAAGCCGATATATCTATTTTAATATATATTTCAATTCATAATTATGAATTATATTTCATAGTACTTTAAATTAAATCATATATTTCAATTTGGTAATTAGGCAATAATATTAAAAAATTTGCAATTAGGGCCATGCTTGCTAATAAATTAATAAAAAAAATATATTTTCGAAGATTTAAGATATTTCGATAACAAAGAAATTAAATTTTATCATATTTATATACAATTTAATATATTATTATTAATATTAATTCAATATCCAATAATATCTACTAAATTAAATTGAAAAATAAAAAAAAAGACATAAAAAAAATTAAATTCTAACCAAATACTTGAATTTACTGTTGAAAACAATTGAATTTCAACATACAAATGAACAAAAACATCATTATTAATTAATTGTTATTATTAATTAATTAATTATTCATAATTTCAATTTTTTCTAAAAATTCATATTATTTCCAAACAAATATAAGCTTCCTACGATTCTTGGGAAAATTCAAAAATATTTTTGATGATTTGAGATATTTCGAAAGAAAAAAATTTAATTCCAACCAAATACTTGAATTTTTTGTTGAAAAAAAATAAATTTCAACAAGAAAAAAAAAATGAAGAAAAATATCATTATTAATTAATTATTATCATTATTATGAATTAATTAATTAATCATAATTTTAATTTTGTCTAAAAATTCATTTTTTTCAACAAAATTTACAAAACATTCTAATCCTTTTTTTTCAATCCCCCATATAGTAATTATATAGTAATTATATATATATATATATATATATATACATATATATAT
>CAKNYM010007860.1:0-11599 GCA_932195095.1 Andricus curvator | reverse complement strand
TCGATGTCAACCTCACACAGACACACGCACACAGGCTTACCTCACACAGACACGCACTAATACTAATCAGGCCAGAAACCCCCTTACTTACCTACTGTGGTGTAGTCCTAAAAGAAAAAGTGGCCTGGCGGTACTTTCCATAAACTACGTTGCCAGTTTGATTGCGGGGTGGGGGGGGGGGAAAAAGTCATGTAGGTGGATATACAACATTGCCCCCTGGGGGTATAAGTATCAATAACGTTAGGAACTTAGATAATATTTATAACTCAAACCCGGCGAGAAAAATCTAACTATATTTTTGGGTAAGAATTCGTTTTTTTTATTGAAAAAGCTAGTATTATATTTTTGGTTCGGAATTCATCTCGTTTGGTTAAAATTCTACTATTTGGTAGAAAATGTAATTATTTTGATGAAAATTCGTTTCATGCTTGGTTGAAAATCAATTTTTTAAACTAACAATTTAACTATTCAATTTTTGTTAAAAAAAAAATTTTTTTCAGTTAAAAATTCAACTATTTGGTTAAAATTCATGCATTTTGTTGAAAAATCGTCTTTCTTGGTGGAAATTTAATCTTCTAGGTTAAAAATTTATCCATTTTGGTTAGAAATGCAATAGTTTGTTGAAATGTCAACTGTTACATGCTTCGTTGAGAATTTAACTTTTTTGGTTGAAAAGCGGATTATGTGACTTAAAGTTAAACTAATTTGTACGGAAATTATTTTTTTCTATTCAGGAACCATAATTACAGTTGAAAATTCAACTATTTGCTTTTAAATTATGTTTTCTGTTACAAATTCTTCTGTTTTGTAGAAAATTCACCTTTTTGGCTTGGAAATTCAACAATTTTATAGAAAATTGAAATGGTTGGAAAATCATATTTCAGGTTGAAAATTCAACTGTTTTGCTGATTATTCGTTTTTTGGATTTAAAATTAAATAATTTTGTTGAAAATTCATGTATTTTGTACAAAATTCATCTTTCTTGGTAAAACATTAATCTTCTTTGATTGAAAATTTAACAATTTCATTGGAAATTTGTTTTTTTTTTTGTTCAAAGTTATTTTTTTTATCTGCAAATTTAACTGTTCCATTTTTGGTTGAAATTTTATCCTTGTATTGCATAAGACAAAAATTCAACTATATGGGGAAAAAGTCATGTACTTTGTTGAAAAGTCGTCTCTTTGGGTGGAAAATTATTCTTGTTTGTTGAAAGTTCAACTTTTTGGTTGCGGATTCAACTATCTTGTTGAAAATTCATTTCTCTCGAGTGAAAATTATCTTCTTTTTTAATGCATCTCTTCGATTTAAAAATTTACTATTTCCTGAAGCATTTGACTATTCAGCTCAAAAACTTTACTCGTTTGTTAAAAATTCATCTTTCATGGTAGAAGAGTCATCTTTCTTGGTTCTTTTTGTCTTGAAAATTCAAATATTTAATTGAATTTTAATCTTTTTTGTTTGAAACTTCGACCATTCGATTAAAAATGCATCTTTGTATGCTGAAAATTCAACTATTTGGTTAGAAATTCAACTATTTTGTTAAAAATCTAATTATTATGGGAGAATTTATCTATTTTGTTAAAGTCATCATTTTTGGTCGTAAATTCAGCTATGTTGATGAAAATTCTTCCCCTTGGATTGAAAATTTATCTTTTATGGTAGAAAAGTCATCCTTCTGGGTTAAAATTTATCTTTTTTGGTTACAAAGTAACTTTTTTCTTAAAAATTTAACTGTTTCCGGAAAAATTTGTCTTTTTGGCTTAAAAATTCTAATATTTGGTTGAATCTTTAACAATTTTTTGGAAAACTCGTCTCTCCAACTGGAAAGATCATCTATTTGGTTGTTAATGCAACTGTTTGGTTGACAGTACATTTTTTTATTTAAAAATTCGTCTTTTGTGTTGCAAATTCATCACTTTGGCTAGGTTGGGAACTCAACTATTTTGTTGGAAATGCAATATATTTCGGCTTAAAATCTTAGGAATTGAAAGTGTTTTGTATTGAATGCAATGTATTATCTAGATTCATTTTATTTAAAAGAATTTATAAACGTGAAATGCGTCTTTAGCCAACGGTTACGTTGATTTTGGGTAGGGCGGGAGGTCAAAAAAGCCCAAAATCAGTGACGTAGTTTATGGACGGTCCATTACTGGAAAAATGTTTTGTGTGAGAAATAAGTGGCTTGGCGCCACCAGGCCTTCGAAAAAGTACCCTGGTGGCGCCAGGCCTCGTCTACACCACTGAATATAGTATAAGGTGAGTAATGAACCATAACCTCAATTGTTATGGTACTCTGTTTTTTTACTTTTTACGCAAACAAGAAATTGTCAAATTGATCATTTTTACGCTCTATAAATGTGATTTCTATTCTAATTTAATTATAGTTATAATATTAAATATCATTTGTAAAATTCGTGTGTACGTTTCAGTTCTACTTCACCTATAGGATTAAAATCTCCATTTTCTTATAGTGACATATTTGAATAATTATTATTATTATTTTTTTTTTTCAATACAAGAATGTCAGAGATCTGTATATGTCTACAGATCAAACATTTTATAATTTAAAAAGATGTTCAAATTAAGCATTTTTACGCCCTCAAGGGACATTCTATCTAAAAAAAATCAGCGATACTTTAAGGAATTTATTTTTATAATTTGAAGGGATTTCAAAGAAGTTTAGACACAATTGGGTATTTTTTTATAATCCAAGGAATTTTCAAGAACTTTAAACAATTTTAAGGAGTTGCAAACGATTTCGAAGAATTAGAAATATTTTGAGATATTATGAAAGATTTTAAGGAGTTTTTAATTGATTTCAAAAGATTTCAAATTGATATAAATATTGTAGGAAGATATTTGAAAAAAGTTCAGAAGATTCCAAGGAATTTATTATTTATTGTAATAATATGGATGGATTTTAAAGGACTGGGCATATTTTAGGGCATTTGAAAAGAATCCAGGGAATTTGAAATGCCAAAAAATTTTAAAGGGTTTAAAATATTTTAGGATATTTTAACAGATTTCAAGGAATTTTCAACTGATTTTAGTAATTTAATTGATTCAAGAGGATTTGTAATATTTTAGAGTATCTTAAAAGATTACAAGGTATTTTCGGAAGCTTTAAAATGTTTCGAGTAATTTTAAAATATTTAAACTAAATCTTTAGGACATTTTAAAAGATCGCAAGGAATTTTCAAGAGTTCTAAAACGGTTAAAGTGGTTTAAAAGAACTTGAAATATTTTCAGGAATTTCGCAGGTATTTGCTTCAACAATTTTGAAAGATTTTAACGGATTAGGAGAGTTTTAGATAATTTCAAAAGAATGCAAGGAATTTTCAATTTATTTCAGTAATTTAACTGATTTTAGAAAATTTGAAATATCTCAGAGTATTTAAAAAAATTGCACGCCATTTTCCAAAACTTTACAACATTTCAACGAATTTAAAAAAAAAATTAAGGTTTGACAACTTTTAAAGAATTTTAAAAGTTTCTGAGGAATTTTCAGTTGTTTTCAATAATTTAACTGATATCAGATGATTTTAAAAGATTCTGAGTCATTTTCGAAAGCTTTAAAAGGTTTCAAATGATTTTAAAGATTTTAAAGAACTTGAAAGATTTTAGGGAATGTTTGAAGATTCGAAGGAATTTTGTATTTATTTCAATAATTTGAAGAAATTTCAAAGGATTGGAAATATTATAGGGTGTTTTGGAAGAATCTAAGGCATTTTCAAGACATTAAAATAATTTCACTGGATTTGAAAAGATTTTGAAGGATTTGAAATTTTTTAGGGTATTTTAACAGATTATAAGGAATTTTCAATTTATTTCAGTAATTTATTGGGATTTCAGAGGATTTGAAAATATCAAGTGATTTTAAAACATTTCAACTGAATATATATTTTAGGAAAATATATCAGAGAATTTCAGAAGATTCCAAGAAATTTTTTTATTTCAATAATTTCAAGAAATTTTAAAGGATTGGGCATATTGTGATGGATTTAAAAAGAATCCAAGGCATTTTAAAGAGATGTCAATAATTTCAAGGAATTCCAAGGAATTTTAAAGGGCCTCCAATATTTTAGGGAATTTTGAAGGATTTCAAGGAATTTTGTATTTTTTTTATAATTTGAAGGAATTTTTGAAGATTAGGAATATTTTAGGATATTTCAAAAGAATCTAAGGTATTTTCAAGAGATTTCAACAATTTGAAGGAATTTCGACAAAATTAGAGGTTTTTTAAACTCTTAAGAGTTTTCTTCAAGATTCCAAGGATTTTTCATTTGATTTCAGTAATTTAATTGATTTCAGAGGATTTGAAATATTCTAGAGTAATTTGAAACATTCCAAGGCATTTTCGAAAGCTTTGAAATGTTTTTAGTGATTTTTAAAGTTTTAAAAGGTCTTTCAATATTTTGGGGAATTTCTAATGACTCCAACGAATTTTTTTTATTGGAATAATTTGAAGGAATTTCAAAGGATTTGAAATATTTCAGGCTGTTTTTAAAATTTTCATTTGATTTTAAAATATTAACAAAATTTCAAGAATCCAAGGAATTTTCATTTGATTTCAGAGGATTTGAAATATTTTTGAGTAGTTTAGAAGACTACAAGGCATTTTCGAAAGCTTCGAAAAGTTTCAACTTTCAAGTAATTTTGAAATATTTCAAATAAATGTTTAAGGAATTTGAAAAGACTCCAAAGTATTTCCAAGAGATATCAATAATTTAAATGAATTTCGAAAAATTGTAAAGGATTTGAAAAAACTTAAAAAAGTTTCAAGTGATTTTTAAAGAATCGAAGGATTTTTTTTATTCCAATAATTTGAAAGAATTTCAAAGGATTTGAAATATCTTAGGGTGTTATTAAAAAATGCAAGGGATTTTGAAGAGCCTGAAAAAATTCAAGGAATTCCAAAATATTTTTAAGGATTTTTAATATCTTAGGGTATTTTGAAAGATCCTAAGAATTTTTAAATTGATTTCAGTAATTTAATGTCACTCATAGGATCTGAATTATTTTATGGTATTTTAAAAGATTCTAAGACATTTTCAAGAGCTTTAAAATGTTTCAATTGATTTCGAAGGATTTTAGAGTATTTGAAAACTTGAAGAGTATTTTAAAAGATTATAATGAATATATAATTGATTTCAGAGGATGGAAAATATTTTAAAGTATTCAAAAAGATTCTGAACCATTTTCAAGAGATTTGAAAAAATTTTCATGGGGTATTGTATCAAAGAGTTTCCTAATGTTTCGAAAATATAAATCGATTTTATAGGACCTATGCCAGGTTTTAGGGTGTATTAAAAGATTCCACAGAATTTTCAATAGATTTCGGTAACCTGATAGGATTTGAAATTATTAAAAATATTTCAGGGTACTTCAGAACATTCCGAAGCACTTTCAAAAGATTTACAAATTTTAAGGCATTCCAAAAGATTTTAAAGGATTTGAAATATCTGAGGATATTTTTAAAAATTTCAAGGGATTTTCAAGAACTTCACAACGTTTCAAGTGATTTCAAGAGCTTCCAAAGAATTTGAAATATTTTAGGAATTTTAAAAGACTAAAAAGTGATTTATAATTAAAATTTTGAATAAATATAAAATTTTTCGATTAATTTATTATTTTATGATATTTTAAAAGATTCCAAGGGATTTTATAAAATTTCCGAGGATTTCTCTGTTTTTGAAGAATTTTAAATGCTTTCTAGATTTCTGAATAAATGTCAAGGATTTTAAGAAGTATCGTCAGATTTAATAGAATTGCACGAGATTTCATTTCGAATTCACCCTGAATTCTTATAAATTCTTTTGCATTCTGCATAACTTTTTGGATTCTTTTTCAAATCACGTGGATTCTTTAAAATTGATTTAATTCTACTGAAGTCGATAGATTTTTTTTATTTCTTTTTAGTTTTTATTTAATTCATCTGGAAGTCGGCACTTCATCAAATTCTTTTAAATTTCTTGGAATTTTTCTAAACTCATTTTAAATTTACTGAATTCAATGCATTTTTTCATAGTCTTCATTTCTCTCACATTTCACTAAATTCATGCCAATTTAACTTAAATCAAGGAAATTTTGGGGATTTTTTCAATCTTTTTGAATTTAAGTTGAATTGTTTTCAAGTCTTATGAAATTATCCTGAATTCGTTAAAATTTACGTAGAATTTTTATAAATTTCATCGAGTTCTTCGAAATTCTTTTAAATTTAAAATGGCATTAGTTACATTATTAATCCTCATCAGTCATTTTTAGTCACTTTTTGGGTTGGGAATTAATCGCTTTTGGTAAATCCTTTTGTTTAAATATGTCACTCTTTCAATTTTTTCAAGCAAAGTAGGCTGTGGCAGCCTATACAGTGAAAATGTATAAATTCAATTTCGTTTTAATCCTATTATAGAAGATTCTATATTTAAATAGACTTACAACTTCAAAGTTTTGGTCTCATTAATGGCCAGGGAATTTTGAAAATTAAGCTTTTCGGAGACCCTGAAAAAAAAAATATATATATATATATATACATATATATATATCAGGGAAGCCTCGAGAATCAGGGAAAAGTCAGGGATTCTGAAAAAACAGCAGAAGTCAAGGAATTTCTGTAGGAAGAACTTAAGTCTCTGTCAAGTAATTAGGTCTGCCAAACAGTCACTTTCAGAATTTTATTGTAATCATTTAGAATATTTCAAAAGAATCCAAGAAATTTGTTTAATACATTTCAATAATTTTAAAGGATTTTAAAGCTTTAAGATTTTTTTTTGTAATTCCAAGGAATTTTCAAGAGCCTTAAAAAGTTTCAAGAAATTTTGAAAAATTTTAAAGGATTAAAAATATCTTAAAGTGTTTCTAAAGATTTGAATGATTTTAATGGATTTTGAAAGCTCTCAAGGTATTCTAATGAATTTTCCAGGATCCAAGAAAATATCATAAAATGTCATGCAACTTCACGGGATTTAATAATATTTTAATGTATTTCAAAGAATCCCGTGCAGAAATTGCCCAATTTGGTCCCGATTTCCGATGTGGCCCCGATCGGGTTTGCCACATTGTGGCTGTCGCATGGCTACTCTTGTGGTTCAGGTCGGAACCACATATCGAGAAAATACCAGTTGTAAATTGCAGCGCCATCTGCTGCGCCGACCGCCCGATATCCGAAGTTTTATTTTATATTTCCTACAATATGGCTCGGTTTTGAGTGTGATGTGATTTAAAAAATAATTAAAATATTATTTATTTTGGCATAATGCCAAAAACAAAAAGTACCTCACGGGTACGGAAACATAGGTCAATTGCTGCCATTCCCTACTTGCGCAATGAAGATGAAGGTAAGTAGATTCATTATAATCGGTCGAGCAAACCTAACCTCAAAATAAGTTAAAAATAATGAGTTAAGAAAACTATATAAACATTAATTAAACGTAGGAACGTTTGCAAAGGTTATGTTTGTGATTTCACTTGACTTTATTGTTTCACGTAATTTTTCTCGATGATCGTCAGAATGTTTTAGGTTTATTAGATAGAAATGCTAGAAAACAAAAAATAGGTAATCTACTCCAAGTCTGTTTGAGAGTGTATAACTTACACAGAATATTCATCTTAATTTATTTTCAACACCGTTTATGACGGTAATAAAGTATGAAGTTCTCAATTTATTGTTTGTTTATTACTGCAAGAAAATTTAAATAATAATATGGCTAAGAATAAAAAAATAAAAGGGGGCTGGTCTGGGCCAGATCCGACCATCCTTCTGGATGCCCCAGTCTGGCCCTGATCAGGTTAGGCGTTTCATTTCGAATCTGGCGCTGGTAGGATTGCCCGACTGGGCCCACATTCTGCCATATCTGGGCCCGACCCGCGCCACGCCGAAATTTCTGCACGGGATTCACTCGAGTCGAAATTTATACCCTACTTTGAACATGCAGCTCCTTATTAGAACCTGCTTTGACGCTATTTAAACCTGTAGCCCCTGCTTTAAACTTTTAAGTCCTAGAGAATGAAAGATTAAAGCCTACTTTGACTATATTTAAATCTATAGGCCCCACTATGAATCTTTGGATGCTACAGTCTTCATATTCAAGAAGCTACTTCGACGCTGTAACACCTCTCTGAATCTACTTTGAATCCAAAAATCGATAAAAAAACTTGAATAACTTGAATAAATTATGTCCTAGAGCAACAAAAACACTGTATATATATATATATATATATATATATATATATACATATACATATATATACACACACACATATATATATATATATATATATATATATATATATATATATATTTCAGTTCAATCAATATTTTTTTTTAATTTTCAGTTTTTGTTCAATTCGTCTTGATGCACATATTGACTTTCAGTCACTTTTTGGGTTAGAAATTAGTCTTACTGCAAAAAACGTCGCATTGAAAATTGTTGCTTCACCCTCACGAGATATTCTATGAAAATCTGCTTTTCGACAACATCGCATTCAAAATACAATACTTTCGAATACTTCTCAATCCGACGTTTTTCGTAGGGCACTTTCTTCTACTTTTTTCGGTTCAAATAGGTCACTTTTTAAAAATAAATTAAGGCTGTGACAGCCTTCAGAATAATAAATTGCAAACCCGGGTCTCGGGCTCAACACACTATTGACACTTTTTTTTAAGCGATGACGCTGTTTTGTTACTATTTCGAAAAAATACACTGAAGACACTATTTTCAAATTAAAAACACGAATTTATCAACCAAGAAATATTTTTCAAACAATAAAAGAAATGGCATAAAAAATGTTGATTTTTCAAGCCAAAAACATGGGCTTTCAACAAAACTGTTCAATGTTTAACTAAATATTAAAATTTTCAATCAAAAAGATGAATTTTTAAACAAGAAGATTGATTTTCTGTCAGAGAAGAAGAATTCTGAATGAAATATGTACATAAGTATGTAACCAAATATTTGAATTTTCGACTAAAAATATTAATTTTCAACCAAAAAAGACGAATTTTTAACAAATGCCATAAATTCCCACCTAAATACTTTCAGCAATGGATGTGATGTTAGTTCAAATTTTATTTGATTAATTTTCAGTTTATATTTCTTAGCTTTGAATTTTATTGCTTAAATGGTTGAATTTAAAACCAAAATGATCAAGTCTTAACCACAAATGGAGCAGTTAAATTTTAAACTTTAATATTTTTACTAATGGAAGATATTATCTACATTTTGAAACAACAATTAAACAATGATAACGAGGAAGAACCTGATAAAAAAATTAAACTATCAGAGGAAAACAATGCTGCATAAAAATAGTATATAAAAAAGCGACGTAAGTCCGTCGATGTAAACCAAATACTTTGTGCAACGTTTTTGTATTATTACTTATATAACATATGTCGATTTGAAAAATAAAATTTATAAGCTGCGCCAGTACACGTCAGAAATATCAGGATCTGCAGGTGGTTGTTCGATTTTAATCAAACTTTGTAAAATTATAATGGTGTGCTTTACACTTTCAATCATTCTATGAAAAATATTTTACATAGAATTTTTGTCTATGGAAAGAATACATGTAAAATTACACATGTTATACCAGTACAGTCGCAGAATATATCAGGTGGAAAATATATTTTTCTTGGTTAAATTATGCGATACGTAAAAATAAATTATTTAAAAAAAAATTAAAAACAGATTTCCGCAGAAGGAAAAAAATTATATTTTTTTGAAATTTATTTGTTTAATTTATCTTTTAATGAGAAAGAGACTGTAACGTTCATAAAGGCCTGGAAAGTTCTATAGGCTGGATAATTTTCTTATTATAATAAAAGAATTCACTTATTTTTACGTGAACAACAACAGATTCGATAAAAATGGTCACGTATAAAAAAAGTTATACTAAAATAAATTTTACTTTTTCCTAATTACTTGCATCATTTATCATAAAAACTAGAAAATTAATTTTTTATGAAAAAAATTCACTACATCTCTCAACACGTAATAAAATATTAGTCACAAGTGGATTACTATTGAGCAAAGGCAATAATTACCGAGCAAATAGACAGCTTAGAAATTTGTCATCATATTTCTTAAAAACTGAAAGATTGGTAATTACTGCCATTATTCTATGTACCATCAATTTTCTTCAATTTTGTGCAACTTATATAATAATAAAAATTAATATTATTTGTAGCATTCATCAAATTGAAATTTATATACTCATATACATGTTATAACGAACAATTCACAATTTATTTTAGAAATAATATTTCTTTTAATTTATAAAATGAAAAATTTCATTAGGGCAATATAATTTACAAATAAGTTACGTGTTGAACAAATTTAAGAGTAAATTATAATAAATTGAATTGAAATTATATTCACAATCTTTTCCAGATGATAACGATGGCAGAATTTACCTACAAATAAATTATGAGAAATCTATTTATTACTCCCTTAACAGAGAAAAAAATGAAAAGGAGCTCCTTATTGGAGGCTACAGACATCATCTTGTGGTGCCTTATAATTATTTCATACAAATATTTTGTGACATTAATTAAATATAATTAACATAGAGAAAATAAGTAGTTGGTTCATTCTTGTTCACACACAAAATTAATAGGCAGCCATTATCTTATTATTGACAAAATGACTCTACATTTAGGCAGCTACATTTTCACCTCAAGTCAATACCCGGCAAGGTTAGGTAATCTGTGAAATCGACAAACTGACAGAGTTTTTTGAAAAATGGTAATGTCATGTTTACGAAAAATGTTATTTGTCAAATTCACAGTTCTTGTTTGTACTACACGATTTGGCGCAGAGCTCAAATGTTCATTTAAAAACTAACTTTTCGTTTTAAGAGAGAAACCATTATTTTGCAGAGAGAATAATAGATATGAGATTAAATAGCTTTTAAAGTTACACTTCAATTAAAATTAAAATAATTTAAAAATATCTGCTTCGAATGAAAAGATCAGGACAGCTGATAGCCAGCAAATGCAGGTTCTTATGGCATAATGCCCAATCTTTTATTATCATTTGGCTAGATTCACTTCCAGTACTTTTATCTTAGATCAAACAAATTTTGGTTTATTCAACAAAATATTTGATTGACCCAACCAAATTTTTTGGTTGAATCAGCCAAATACTCCATCTACCCTAATTTAAATTCAGACCCTACTTTGAACCTGCAGCTCCTCGTTAGGACCTGCTTTGATGCTACTACTTTGAACTTTCAACTCTTATAGAATAAAACATAAAAGCCTCATCTGTCTCCATTTAATCTATGAATTCAGAAGCTTCAGAAGCTACAGTCTTCCAACTCAAGAACCTATTTTGAATACAAGCAACTAGTTCAAAATTAATCCCCTCTATGAAGTCTAAAAAAATATATTCTCACTTGATTTTAATTTTGTGTATTTTAATCAATTACCCGAAAAAAAAAATTCTATGAACATCGACTATCACAGCATTTAGTTCAACACCCTTCAACATTTTATTTTTTTAAACTTTTTTTTCCAGAAACAATTTGAAGAACATGCAACATGAAATTATTAAGGATTCTCACCTGTTGAATAAAGAAAAATTGGTTTTTATTTCTAAAATTG
>CAKNYM010007855.1:0-10789 GCA_932195095.1 Andricus curvator | reverse complement strand
CCTGAGGACGCGCTACGTAGTGGTGACAGGAAACCCACCGAGCAGAATGAAGCATTTCTTTAGATAAATAAAATATTGTGTTTGCATAATCATGTACTGTTTTAGTTATAGGAAATGTTTCATTTGATCAAAAAAATGAAATATTCATAACAAATAAACATTTATTTCAACGGAATAATCATTTTCTTAAAGTATACATTCATTTATTTGGCTGAAAGAAATTTTTCCTTCAATGTTCCGGTCCAGTCGCCAATAGGACTTCTCTATGCACTCAGAAGTCCCACAGATACGTTTGTTTAAAAGGGGGGAGAAAAGTAGACTTTTCATTTGCTGATAAGAAATCATCCAGGCCAACCAATGTCCATGAAGTTAAAACAAAAACGATCAAATATCCAAATTTTCTTTAATGGAATCGATTGGTCATCGTTTGGTCATGTTTGGAAACCAAATTTTGTTGTTTGGACGGAAAAATTCAAAAAGATATTGAGTGTTCGGAACTGGAGTGCTAACTTCACGCTGCACCACAAATTTTAATTTTCTCAAAAATTCTTCTACTGATCGTTCGGATGTCATTTTATCGCGTTTGTAAACCCACTTTTGACATTTGGACGTCAAAATTGGATTCTTTCAAATCCGTGGGTTTGCACCTTTTGTTTCGCCAAATCTATCAAATAGATTTTCAGCAAAATTTCTCTACATGTTCAAAATTTACAAAATTATCGTAATTTCTAAGATTATCAAAATGTCTCAAATTTTCAAAATTGATAAAATTACCCAAATTTAAAAAATTTCCAAACTTTCCAAAATATCTAAAATTTCTAAAATGATTAAAATTATGAAAGTTTCTAAACTGTTCAAAATTTGTAAAATTATCAAAATTTCTAAAATTTTCAAAAATTTACAAAAATGTTTCGAAAAAAATGTTAAATTATAAAAATTTCTGAAATTTCTAAAATGTTCTACATTTCTAAAAATATAAAAATTTCTAAAATTATCGAAATTTCTCAATTTTTCTAATGGCTTCTTAATTTTTTTATTTTCAAAATTTCTAAATATTTAAAACTTCTAAAATGTTGTAATAATTTTTATTTTATTTTATAGGTTTGAAACATTTTACAAATATTAGAGATTTTTATATTTTAAAATTTTTTGAACATTTTAGAAATTATGATAATTTTAGAAATTTGAATAATTTCAAAAGTTTTTAACATTTGATAAAATTCAGAAAGATTAAAAATTTTGATAAGTACACAAAAATTTGATCATTACAGAAATTTTAGAAAATTTGAACATTTCATAAAACTTAGCAATTTTGACATTTTTGATAATTTTAGAAATTTTGAACATTTTAGAAATTATTAAAATTTTAAAAATATACGGCAATTTAGATAATCCAAATTTTTTTCTAATTTTTCAAAATTTTTTGTACCACAGTTTCTGCGGTGAGGGATCGTATATCGCAATATGTGTGCTCACAGATGTATAATGTTTTATCATTTGCGTATGAAGTAACTTTTTACTCCTGAAGAGTCTACTTTAGCCCCGCTTACCAGGCATGAAAAAGAGCTGAAATCATGCATGTCTTCTAAAAATTTAATTTTTTGAGAAAAATTTTCTTGTCAGGATATCTGACTCATCATAGTATATTTAAGTGCATGGCTGACCAAAAAAGGTCGCTACTACTTGGCAAGGCGCCGCTTGCGTGTATGGTGTATGGTAAAAGAATTTTTGAAAAAAAAAAAAGAATTGGTTGTGCAGTGTGAAGTTAGCACTCCAGTTTTGAAAAATTAATTTCTTTTTGAATATACAGTTCTTAGTAAACTCATTTATTTGTATCAGGCAATAAATTGCTTTCGACAATTGAATTAGGAAATACCTAGACTAAACGAATTACTAATTTTCTATTAATCTTTGGTGGCTCACTTTTTATAATTGAATGTGTAGAATGTCACTAGTAATTATATATGTATAGTACAATTTTATCGTGAGGTAGCCTGCCTCATCTTAAAAATATTGCCTCCTGGTAGTTTGAACAAATTCAAGAAAAGTTAAAAAAAAATTTGAATCTCTGAATTACAATAGATAAATGGACCCAAAATAATTAGACAGGGACATGAAGCGCTACTTTTCAACAGAGTTCTGTTTTTAATTTTATAAATTCTGTTCGGTTGTATATTTTTCCTATTTTCCATGGAAATCGCAATTATTAAGTAAAAATTGTAAAACTGATTTGCCTTGAACACGCATCGGCTTGAATGAGTATGAAACTGAGGGCCTAAAGAAGGTAATTTTTATTTGATAACTTTTTTCTTATGAAATCGATACTTTGAGGTATCGCTAAATCAAAATTGAGAACATTTAACAAATTCATAGTAAAATTTTACAGATATGATTAGGGAAAAAGGGCTATTGAAGCTTAGTAAACAATATTTTATTCGATTAGTCGAGATACTCTATAATTCAATAGTGGAAATCAACTCATTGCTCAATACAAATCAATAAACTTATTTAGGTGTGTATATAATAATTAAAAGAAGATCATCAGAATGGAAAACGTGACAAATGGAAAATTCGAATAAAAAGACGCGATGGTGTGATGTTCTTGACTCTATTGACACAATAAGAAGGTCACACTGTGAAATTATATACGTAACTCAGCTTGTCCCAATTAAAAAATATCGCCTACTGCTTCTTTGATCGAAGTTTACAAAAATGAGAACTTTTTACAATCTTAAAATGACAAGGGCTCAATGCGATTCAAATTAATTAAACACATTCTGGGTCTTCATTTGAAACTTCTCAACAGAGTTCTATTTCCGTTTTCCATCATTTTTTTCGATGATACATTTTTCTAATTTTCCATAAAAAATTGTAATTATAGAAAAAACTTTTTAAAAATAATTTCCTTAGAAAAGGATGATCATGAGTATCTAAAGCAGATTTTTTCTATTGTGCAACTTTTTTTCCTCATCAGAAAATACTTTGTCACCTCTCTGAATCGGAATTGTTGGAATTCAACTAATTACTAGTGAAATTTTACAAATTATCGTCTTCTGATACTTCGCAAAAAGTTAAAATAGCTGTGAATTCGATCTGGAGTGTTCCCACTTTGTTTTTTTTTTTTATAATTATATGGTGCTCATTTCACGAGCACTTTGCTTCCCGTTAGCAAATGTATTTCCTTCCTCATAGAGGAAGCATTAGTTATTTTTTTCAATAATAGAAAAACCAAAGTCTTCATTTTGATCAATTTAAAAATATAAATTTACAAAAAATTTAAAATAATACAAACAATTTTTTAAATACAAAGACAAATAAGAAAAATCAAATTTTGCATTCAAAATGATAATTTTCTGAGTTGGAAAAGTTCTTTCGCACCCTATCCCTTTCCCAGCATTATGATTTTTTTCAAAAATTGTCAGAATTATTCTATTTGAAAAGTTATGATCGAATATCTTTTCTATTCATGAGTCAAATTTGAGTTATGTCGATGAAAAATTTTTTTCTGTTAGAAACAGATGATTCAAATATTATAAATGAGCATAGCTTCCTTGATCTTCAATAAAGTGTATTAATATCATAGATCAATCGATTTTCCTCGAATCAAGGAATCTTTTCTGTTCTTGCATCAACTTTAAATTATGAGATTGAGAATATTTTTAGTATAAAAATCGATTTTAGAAATATATAAATTACCATAACTTCCCTACTCTTCAATGAAATGTATCAATATTGTAGGTCAATTGATTCGTCTCGAACCAAGGAATCTTTTATATTCTTGCATCAACTTTGGATTATGTTGAAAAAAGTTTTACTATAAAAAACCGTATTTTCAAATATTATGCATTACCATAGCTCCCTTACTCTTCGATGAAATGTATTAATATTATAGGTCAATCGATTCGTCTCGAACCCAGGAATCTTTTATATTTTTGCATCAACTTTGAATTATGTTAATGAAAATTTTTACTATAAAAAACCGATTTTTAAAATATTATTAAGTGCTGAAAAAAATGCAACAAATATTTTTAGAAATCCTTTGATCAGTTCTAAGATATTAGTGTTGAAAGTAAGCCCTCCAAATTTTATCAATTTATCTGCAACCGTTTTTAAGTTATCGTGTTCACATAAAAGTGTGACATCCACACATCCACACACACACATCCGGATAATTGCTTAGAACATTGTATCAGACATTTTTAAATTGAGGAAGGTTCAATTAAATGAATTTAAAAATTTTGGGAAATGTTACCATTACAAAGCTTCCTCTATAAGGAAGCAAAAAAAAAAATTTAACTACAATAGATCAATGGGCCATGAGTTAATTAGGCATATTTAGAATCATCGTGTGCTAATTTTCAACGAATTTTTTTGGTTTGATTTGCAAAATTTTCTATGGTTGCACATTTTTCCAGTTTTCCATAGAAAAATGCAATTATGGAAGGGAGCGTGAATTCATAAAAAATACATTACCTAAAATGCTGTGAATAAATAATGGCTCGTCGCACAAGGAAATGTTACGATAGTAAAAAGCTTGAATTTGTGTCAAAAATTAATAATAATAAATAATGAATAAGAGACTTTATGAAGAGTAAACAATGTTAGTAATGGTAGGTATAGGGTTTGCAAAAGTTTTAGGGAAAACATAAGTATTCATATTATTTTGTAAATGTGTATATGAAGAATTGGAAGAAGCACGAAATAAGAGTACACTGAGAAAACGATTTTTTTCATTCAAACCAAAAAGATTTGTTTAAATACATTTTTTTTTTATTCAACACACCTTCTTTATTTCAATTAACAAAACATTTATTTAATTTCAATATATGGAAGATATTGAAACTCATTAAATAAAACAAATTATTTTTTTGATACGATTTGTTTGATTCAAATAAACGATTTCATTAAGTCAAACAAAAATTTTGTTTGAATCAAACATATGTATGTTTGACTGTATAACAAAAAAAGGATATATGTTTGATTCAAACAGATTTTTTTCTCAGTGTAGAAGGCCTGATTGTCAAAATAAAATCATCGACAGGTGGAGGAAACAAATTGACGTGTGTCCGGTGCAAATCATCGAAATTTAAAACTAAAATTTTCCAATATTATATCAAATAAAACCTGTTCAAAAATTTGATTCCCGTAACGAACAGGAAAAGATATGAATAATAAAGAAAATATATAAATGTAAAAAGTTTTGAAAATAAAAATAGGGCGGAGAAGTAGCTCATGAAGATCCTGAACATGTATAATTAATTTCGAGTCCATTGATCCATTGTAATATCCCAGGCGGAAATATTACATATAATATTCATTTGTTTTATACATTTTTTCTATAAAACAAATGAATATTATATATAATACTTCACACTATATATAATATTTCCGCCTGAGATTACGTGTCAGAAAAATTCTAATTTTTCTTCAATTTGTTAAAACAATCATGAGGCAATACTCTTGAATTGAGCCATGCTGCGCGTCACGTTCACTTTTTCAGAATATGACCTTCTTATTATTTAAGGAGAATTATGAATGTAACACCATGACGTTATTTGATTATACTTTTGTATTTGTCACGTTTTCCACTTTTATAACATTTCTTGGATTATGAAATATAGTCAAAATTAAATTTATCTATTTTCATCAAGCAGTTAGTTACTTTCTACTACGCTTTTAGCAAAAATATCTCAACTAATCGAAAAAATAATTTTCTAATCCTTTTTGGTGGCTTAATTTCACACTTATTTGGGATGATGTATTCAAGACAAATAATTTTTAAAAATTTTGCTACAAAATTATAATTGCAATTTTCTATGGATGATGAGGAAAATATACAACCGAAAAAAATTTTGAAAATCGAAAGCAGAACTTTCTTGAAATGTAGCGCATGAGGATACTGAATATGCATAATTAATTAATATATTGGTCGATATTTATCCCATATTGATCCATTATATTTTTGAGATTGTAAAAAATTCTTATTTTTTGTGAACTTTGTCCAATGAAAATGCAGTGTTTCTAAATTGGAGACAGAATTTGGTCACGTTCACAATTTTATAATAAGACCTTCTTATTTTTCCAATGGAGATAGAAATGTCACACCATCACTCCGTTTTGATAAACTTTTCTATTAATAATTTTCTTTGCAACAAGCAATTAGTTTTTCACTATTGAATTAGAAAATATCTCGACAAATCAAATCAGTAATTTTCTACCAATCTTTAGTGGCTCAGTTTTCGGTAATCGAATATAAAAAAATTCTCTAGTAATTAGATAAATTTCAGCCATTTTTATTCAGAGAGCAAAAAGCTTCGAAAGTAAAAAAAACTTCTTCAAGCACTCAACTTGATACATATTCTCCTTGTGCCTGATAAAGAAAGTCGAGTTTTTTTGTAATATTTTATTGCTTTACCAAGTCAGCGATTTAGCTGGCGACTTTTTTCCGAATGGTAGGTGTCCAAAAACAAAGTCTTAGATTTTTCGTATCAGAACTTTACGTGACATTTTTTTTTTTAATTTGATTTTTTCATCAATACGACTTTCCTTATAAAACCTACATAAAAAGGTAATTCATAATTGATTGGTTGACCTGGATGCTCTTTATTAATAAATTAAAAGTCTAGACGAATTCCACTTAAAAATCGCAATTTTTCAACAATCTTTCAACGAAATATTTTATTTTAAACTGAGCTTTCAACCTAATTGATAAATTTTCAACTGAAAAGTTCAATTTTCTACCAATAGCAAGACAAATTTTCATTGAAATAGATCAATATTCAACAAAAATGTTAAATTTTAAACCAGACAAATGAATTTTTCCCCAAAAAGATTTTAAAATTCGACACCAAATTTAGCTCAATTTTTAGTTAACAAAATTAATTTGAAGAAAAGCTAATGTTCAATCAAAAAAAAAATAATTTCAAATAAAAAAGGATTAATTTAAAGATGGCGGTATAAAATTACTAAATAATTAAATTTTCAACCAAAAGGTTTATTTTTCTACCAAGAAACAGACAGATTTGCAATAAAATACATGAATCTTCAACTAAAAAAATGAATTTGCAAACAAGAATAGCATAGTTTAATTTTCAACCAAAAAATGCATTTTCAACAAAAAAGATTAAACATTTATAAAAAAATCGACGAAAAATTCAGCTACATTTTTAGTTAACAAAACTAATTTTAAAAAAGACTTTTTTTTATAAAAAGAAGGCATTTTCAATCAAAAAGAATGATTTGAAACCAGAAAGGATTAATTTTTAACAAAATATTTGAATTTTCAACCAAATTTCAAATCTTTGAAGGAATTTTGAGCCTAATAGTTAAATTTGCAACGAAAAAAATGTTTCTTCAACGAAGAGGTAAATCAGTCATCAAGAAGATGAATTAATATCCTACCACAAGAGCCAATGTTTCAAGGAAATACATAAATCGTTAACCAAATAGACGAATTTTCGACTGAAAAGGGCAAATGAAAGGCAAATGAAAATCATTCATTAATACCAAACTCCACACTTGGAAAAAATTTTCCGGTGGCCATCAATTCTAATCGTTTGGAGGGTTTTGCGTCTTATCATGACAATGAGTAACCGGATACTGTTCAGTATATATATATCGGTTACAATCTTCCCTATTGATCAGTTCATCACCCACGAAAATTGTTACGAAATACTGCAAAAATGAAGATCCACAATAGGACTATACTCTTCACAATAGAATTTTTTATCCATTTTTTGGGTAAGTGTGCCTAATATAATATAAATTTTAATATAAGAATATTATGAAAGTCATCGCGAATTTAGCAAATTTTTGAAAATTTATACAAATTTTATACAACTTTTAGAAATTTTATAGACTTTCAAAAAACTCATAAAATTTTTAATATTTTCAAGTTTTCGGCAATTTAGGAATTACCAAACATTCTCACACTGAAAAAAAATACGAGGAATTTTTGAAACTTCATTTTGATTTTGAAATCTGAAATTGTAAAATCTTGAAAAATAAACGCAGAAGAAGACGGAAGGATTATGTAAGAAAATGTTTTATCGTTATTCAATTGATGATATAAAAAGAGTACGATCCCCCCCACGACAAGCAAAATAGTTCAGTTTTTTATGATATCATAATTCCAACATCACCTGGAGTTTAAAATCTGTAATATCATTATTTCACCACAACATTTAATATTAATTGAACAAATGGACTCTTTTTTGCTAAGAATTAAATTTTGAATCTGAAAATTTAACTATTCCATTTTTGGTTGAGAATTTTTTTTTTATAATTTAAAAAATTCAACTATTTGGTAAAAAATTCATGTCTTTTGTTCTCTTTCTTTTGTTTTCTCGTCTTTGTCCTCTTTTTAGCTGCACTGTGAAATTTAATACACACGTGTATATTGAATGTAATATAAATTTTATCATTTTTATAAAGAATGAATACTAAATCTAAAATAAATTTATCAATATTAATGCACACGATGAAAACAATGTTTGGAACCGAGCCAATGTATTCACTTGAATCCGATTTCTTAGCATCCCGAAAATATTCTTTCCACAATTAAATCAAGTTTTTAGGTTTGTTTAAATGAAAAATATAATTCTGTAAATTAACTAAATATTGATTAAGTTGAAAATATATTTATTTGATACAAAGCGTTGATGAATTTATACCAATGAAGCGTTTCTTTAGATGAATAAAATATTAATACTATTGCTTCTGTATATAAAATACTAATACTTCTGTATGCACTAAGAGGTCCCCGAGGTACTTTTGTTTGAAAAGGGGAAAAAAGTAGACTTTTCATTTGTTAATAAGAAATCATCCAGACCAACCAGTGTCATAATTTTCCGTAAAACTGTTGCAAAACCAATACCCACCATTTATAACATTGTTTGATGTTTTACTTCTTTTGTTAATTTCTCATGCTTAATTTCTATAACAATTTATAGAAATAAAAACCCTTAATGAGCATATCAAATTTTTGTGACATTTTTCATTAATCTATGACTCAAGATAAAACTTTTTATTCTCGTGGTGTTTTCTCTTCTGAGGATCCATTATTTATTTAAATACTTTTAAGCAACATATTTTTTATATGATACCAGGCCTCTTTAAATAATATTTTAATTTTTTATAAAAAGCTAGGAAAATGTAATTTAAAATTCTTTTATTTTTCTTAAGTTTGTCCAAACAATGGGAAGGCAATGACATATTATGACCTTATTCTTCTAATAGAGTAAAGAATGTAACACCATCGCGTTAGTTGATTAAACTTTTCTATTTTTCACGTTTCCCATTTTCATACCATTTTTTATTATTATATATAGTTCTAAGTGAATTGTTTACATGTATCAAGTAATTGGTTGCTTTTCTCTACCGAATTATCAAATAATTTTTACAATTTTTCCTAAACAATTGCAGTTTCCCAATATACCAATATGGTTGGAGTCATGTAGCGCATGAGAATGCTGAATGTGCATGATTAATTAATATATTGGTCCATGTTGATCCCATATAAATCGATTATATTTTTGAAATTGTAAAAAATTCCTATTTTTCGGAAATTTGTTCAAACAATGAGAATGCAGTGTTTCTAAATTAGAGACAGACTAGGTCACGTTCATGATGTCTTATTATGACCTTATAACAACCTTCTTTGTGTTGCAATAGAGATAAAAATGTTACACCATCACGTCGTTTCAATAAAATTTTCTATTTCTCACGTATTCCACGTTTATCAATTCTTCGAACTATTATATACAGATCTAAATAATTTTATTTTCACCAAACGAATAATTTATTACTATTGAATTAGAAAATATCTCGACAAATCGAATAAGTAATTTTCTACCAATCTTTAGTACTTATTCTCCTTGTTTCTAATAAAGAAAGTCGATTTTTCTGTTATTTTTTCATTATTCTCTGGCATAAAATAAAACTTTCCACTCTCGAAAAATGTTATTGTCCGACGAGCCACTTTTAGCATTGTTTATTGTTAATAAACGCTCTTGCTCGATTTTTTTTTAAATTGATATAAATGAAAACCCTTAATGAGCATATTATATTATTTTCATATAAATCCACGCCTCTTTGAATAATATTGGAATTTTGTATGGAAAGCTAGAAAAATTTAATTTAAATAGAAGGCAATGTTTCTAAATTGGAGACAGGCTACATTGGGTTTAGTTCAATTTTCAATATTATCGTGAAAATTGCAACATCACGTAAAGTTGCAAAAAAATACCTTTTTCTATTTGAGAACTCTTGAAAAAAGGAGCCCAATCTTCTTTTCTCAAATAAAAAAAATAAAAAAAGTAATAAAAACTTTAGATTGGAAATTTTTTTATTCAAAATACTTCGAATTATATATTTGCAAATTTCGTTAAAGTTTTATAAAATTTTTAAATTTTATAAAAATATTGAAATTTTATAAAAATTTTGAAACTTCATAACAATTTTGAAATTTTATAAATTTTTTTAGAAATTTAAATTTTTTTTAGAAATTTAAATTTTTTTTAGAAATTTTAAAGATTTTAAGAATGTTCAAACATTTAAAAATTGCAAAACTCTGCAAACTTTTGAAATCTAAAAAATGTGTATTATTTTTAAAATTTTATAGTATTTCAAAAATATAATTTCGGAATTGCCAAGAATTTTCAACTTTTCAAACTTTGAGGAATTTTTTAAGCTTTATTATCACCATGGCTTGGGGGGACCCACCCATTCGCGTTGATACACAGTGGGTGGGTTCTGGCAAGCCAAGGTGCCGCGTGTACCCACCTAGAAA